>JAYXSF010000035.1:0-86571 GCA_037356135.1 Talaromyces sp. F31
ATAGTAATACTAAAATATTAAAAAGTATATTTAGAAGAAGCTAAATATTTAATATAAATTATTATAGATTATAAGAATCTTACTTATTTTATAATAATTAAAATATTAATAAGAAGATAAATAAAATAATTAAAACTATTTAAAAATTATAATTTTATAATTAAATACTATAAAAAAAAAGAAAATAAAAGAATAAATACTTTTAATAAATAGCTAAATTATAAAAAAAAAATTAAGAAATTAGAATTAATATTATTATATATAAATAAAAATAAAGATTTAAAATATAATCCTTAAATTATTATTTTAATAGTAATAATAGAAATTATAATAAATTTAAAACTATAAAATAAGCTTATAAAAAAAATATTTAAAAATAAATAAATTTAAGAATTAATTAAAAATAAGAATAATTAAGTTATAATTATAAAAATAAAATTAGTATTTTAATATAGTCTAATTTATATATTAAAATTACTAAAGAATAAAATTATTTAATTTAATTATAATATTTTAACTAGTAATTATCTAGGATAAACTAATATATTAAAATAAATTTAAAGAAACTATTATTAGTTATAAATAATAAAAGATATTAAAAAATATATTAAAGAATATAATATATATCAGAAAAATAAAATTAAAAGATATAAATTATATAAATTATTATAAAAAATTAAAATATTAAAATACTTATAATAATAAATTATAATAAATTATATTATTAAACTACTAGAATCAGAAAACTATAATATAATTTTAATAATAATAAATAAACTTATAAAATATATATATTTTATAACTATTATAGAAAAAATAAATATAAAAGAACTAGTATAAGAATTAATAAAGAATATATTTAAATATTATAATATATTTAAGATTATAATATTAGATAAAGAAATTATATTTATATTAAAATTATAGAAATTAATAATAAATCTAATAGAAAAATAATAATAATTATTAATAATCTATTATTTATAAATAAATAGATAGATTAAATAAATAAATTAAATATTAAAATAATATCTATAATATTATATAAATTATAATTAAGATAATTAGATAAATCTATTACTAATAATATAAATAATATATAATATATTAAAATACTTAACTATAGGAGTAATATTATATTTTATAAATTATAAATAAAAAATAAGACTATTAGAATAATTAAAATTTAAATAATTAATTAATCTAATAATAGAATAAAAAGTATAAAAAATAAATATATTATACTTTTTTCTAAAAATAAAAATAATTAATTAAAATAAATTAATAATAAATTATTTTAATAAAAAATATCTAAAAGGACTAGATTTTAAAAAAAAAAAAAATCTACCTTTTAATAAAAAATATTTAAATTATATAATTAGTAAAAAAATTTAACTATCTATAAATTAGACTATTTAAAATTAAGGAAAAAATTAATAAAATTAATTTTTAATTAAAATTATTAAAAATTATAAAAATATATTTAATATTTTATATTTTATTATTAAAACTAGTATTATAAAATATAAAAATATAAGAAAAAATTATACTTAAAAATAAAATATATAAAATAAAAAAAATTATAGTAAAAAAATAAATAAATAAAAAAATATTATATTTAATTAAATAAAAAGAATATAATAAATTAAAAAATATATAGAAATCTATTAAAAATTTTATTAAAATAAAAGAAAGCTCTAAAAAAGTATTATTAAAAATTTTTAATATATTAAAAAAAATTATATAAAATTAATAAATAATTTATTAAAATTTTTAGTTAAAGTAGTAAGAATATATTATTTTAATTATTTTTATATAATTTTAATATTAATAATAATAACTTTTATATTAAAAAAAAAATTTTTAAAATTTAAAATCTTTAATATTTTTTAATTATATAATTTTATACTTATATTATATTCTTTAAGAAACTTTTACTAGCAAAATAATTAAATAATTTTTATAGAAAGTTTAGCTTATTAAAATAAAATTTTAAAAAATTTATAAAAAACTTTTTATTTAAATTTTTTTAATTTATTTTATTCTTTTTTACTATAAAATTAGCATTCGTAGGGACGGCTATAATAGATATAAATAATATATTTTAAATTTTTATTATCTATTATACAAGAATAATTATTAAAATAATAATATTTATAAGAAAATTTAATAATAAAATTATTCTTTTAAATATATGATGATTAAAGAATATAATTTTTAAGTTAATCTATTTTAAAGTATTCAGGATTAGTTTTTAAAATTAACTTTAAATAAGATATAATAATAATATAGTAGAAATATTTATTAATAAAAAAAATAAAATTATACTAAAAATAAAAATATATTTTTTTATTTAAATCTTTAAGAATAAAGGCTCTTAGAGAGAAAAAATAATATTATAAATTAATCTATATAATACTAAAAAGGATTATTATAAGAAAGAAAAGACTTATTTTAATATATATTTATACTAGATTAACTAAAAACTAATTACTAGCAATAAATAAAATTAGATTATAATTATATAAGATATATATTAGATTATATAAAAATAAAAATAATATATTATTATCTAATAAGATAATAAATATACTAAATAATATAATATTATTAAAAAGATATTATATACTTTATACTTACTACTTTTAAAGTATACAATATAAAGTATATAGAATAAGAAAGATTAAATATATAAAAATACTTTTTTATTATTATATATTTAGTTCTTTATAATTCTTTAATATAAGTTACTTAAATATAATAGTAAAAGTTAGTAAGATATTTATATTTATATAGATATTAAACTATACAGGGGATCTTTTTTATTTTAGTTATAATTACTAAGATTTTTATTATCTAGTTCGACTATTATTACTTTATTTATTTAAGTCCCTTTATTAACTATCGACTAGGAATCTTTATGTGGTTTAACCAAGCCTAACGTACCTCGACACAACGCTGTTTAACTAAGGTGGATCCAGATCCGTGATACTAAGTAAAAAGCTTAGTTAGCCTAGTATCACTAAGACTAGACAAATTAAGAATATATATATCTAATTTATATAGCCCTATAATAGAAAGATAGAAGCTTGATTTCTCTATTTTAAAAAAGCCATCTAAGAGATATTCTTATTTATAAGGAAGCCCTTAGGCTATATACTACTCTTAAGTCTATTTATTAAGAAATTATTTTATATCTTCTAAAACATCTTTCTTTATTACCTTATCTATTAGAATAGTGGAAATATTTCTTATATATCTTAATCTAGTTTACTTCTACTTACTCCTTTCTAGTTGAAACACTAGCACTTTTTATTAAATAAGTTTAAGATATTACTCACGACACTCTCTCAATAAATCCATTAAGATTTTTAGTAATATATTAATTAATAAGATAAAAATCTCCTCATAATAATCACATTTATAATAATAAAGTATAAGCCAATAGTTCTTATACTAGAAATTAAAAGAACTATTCTAAGAGAAATATAAGAAAGACTTTTTTATTAATAATTAATCCTATATAATGTCTTAAATCTTAATATAGACTATTAAAAAATTTACTTTCTTTATAAATAGTTATTAATATATCTAAGTAATAACTATTTCATATACCTTATTATAATAATATATATAGATAGTATAAGCTATTATTTATTAATAAAATTTATATCTTCTTTCTTTTTATTAGACCAAATTTATTAAAGTATTTATTAATTAAGTTATTTATATAACAATAAGCATAATAAATAAAGATTATAAAAACAGCCTCAATACAGAATAATCAAACATAGCCATTCATATTATTTAGAAGAAGCTGCTATACAGTAATATTAAAGATGCTAAAACTAGAAAAAAAGATATCAATAATAAATATAAATAAAGCTATTAAATACATAAATGAATAGTTAACTCTATAGAATATATTCATTATAATCAACTAATAGCTAGTAAGAGAGATATAGAGATCTTAAAAATATATATTATTTTCTTCTTAAGATATAATATAGTAGTTAGCAAATAATCCTTATTTATATCTAATATAAACTATCTAGGCTCTATATAATCTTTTAACTCATTCTTCTTTAACCTCTTAGCGCAGCGACCGAACCATGTCAATCAATAAAGCAAAATAGGCTAATATAATATAAATATATCAGAATTCTAGATTGCTTAGCCTTAACTTAATACATACTTTAATAACTCTAGCTATCCATCTAGATCAATCCCTTATTTATATTTGACGATTAGAAGTAGCAGAGCTAAAGTTAATATAGATTATAAGTAAATTAACTTATATTCCTAATCCTATACTCTTACGTCTTCAAGAAAGTAGGTCAATTTAATTATAATATATATAACAGTCTGCATTTACAGTATCTAGTTTTGATAATAGAATTAGAAAAACAAAGCTAAAAAAGTCTAGTTATATAACAAGTCCAAAATTCCAGAGACTAGATATAATTAAATTTATAAAACACTAAACTATGCCTTATATTTTAGATTGATCGCGAGAATATAAACTATGTTCCCCGCCCAGATTTTATCAAAGTCAGAATTTCAGAGATTAATCAAAATCTATTCAACATGTCTGCGAGTACAGTTTTATCTCAACTCTCAGTCCTATAAGAACATATAAAATCGCTTACTCCAAAACTAATCTCTAATATCCATCCAAATAGAGATCAGCTAAATAATTTCAAGATACTAAGTATATAGATCAAAGCAGCCTCAGCTAATATCAAGATAAATCTACAAGTTCTATTACAGAAGGGCCTACCAATAAAGAGAGACATTAAACTTACAACTAAACTTTAATCTCTAGAAGATATTAGTGAAAGTATTCTAATCAATATTCTTAAAAAAAATCTTATTACAATATTCTAAGGACCAGATATATCTACACTAGATTCAGACCAAGTAAGGGTCAGGAAAAAGAAAATATAAACTAGAAATAAAATACTCTATGCCTAAGCACCTCACACAATTTTAATATAAACACTGGCTTTCTAACCATTAGCATGGAATTCCACCAAAGCCATAATAGATAATACCTTTAATTATCTTATCAAGAAATTAAAGATTGCAAATAAAAATCAAATCCTGCCTCAAATACTTAATTTACTAATATCAATCAAAAAAGAGGCACTTTTAGAAGAATATAAAACATTTAAAAAGTTTATTTAGGATTTGAGCAGATTAGAAATTAAATACCAAGTATAAAATATAAAGACACTATCTAAATAATAGTATATAAAAGAAATTATAACACTTAACAATAACTCTAAAAGAACTAATACTAATAAGAATAATTAGCAATAAATAGAGTTGATCAAACAAAGCAAAGATAAATAATAATAACACTATTAAATACAAGAAGTAATACTAAAGATAGAATAGAAATCAACTATAAAGGATTATCTTTACCAACTAGAAAAATACTACATTTTATTAGAGGACTTCCAGCAGCCATAGAACATAATAGCCAATAAAGATAAAAATAAAAATTATTTACTAAAAAATTTAGACATCTAATAGACAGTAATTCAGACAAAATAGACTATATAAATATTTTTATCCCCAAGGATCCAAACCATAATATTTCTATCACCTTAATGGTTAGTTATGACGCGGGATTGCAGCTAATATATAAAACAGATATAGAACTTATTTGTAAATAAAAATTATTATAGCTTTATTATTAGAAGTTCTAATTAGAACAACTTAATATCTAGCTCACACTATTACAGTTTCTTCCTTTAAAGGATCCAATCTATTCTCTTAAACTACTAATTTATAATCCCCTTTCTGTTTATAAATTAAGATTAAGTCATTATTTCTTATTATTTTCCTACTATAATCTACTTCTTAGAACTAGATAGCACTCTTTATTATATATTTAATGTCATCTAATGCTATAATGCCGACTTCTTCACTCATGTCTAATATGCTTATAATCACATATAGTTCGTTTCGTGAGGCGCTTAAGCAGTAGGTGAGAAGGGATAATTCAGAATAGTAATTTATTATAGAATTTAGATATTAGTAGTAACTCTAGTAGTTAAAATTATATTATTAGTACTAAGTAAGTTTATAAATTTAAGTAGAATTATTATCTTCTTATCCATCTAAATCTTATAATGGGAGGGGTAGTTAATATATGATAATAAATTTTCGCAGCCTAATTAGATAGAAATAGTTTAATAGATTATAATAAATTTTTTAGTAGTATATTTAGAAGATTAATTAATCTAAAATTCAATTTTACACCTTTTGTTAAAAAGGAAACTTCTGAGCTTAATTATATTATAGATATCTTTAAGAAAGATAATATAGTAATACTAGCTTTATTAAACTTAATATAGCCATCTTAAGCTATTTAATATTAGCTATTACTTTAAATTGTAATAATATTTTTACTATCACTAATTATGTGCTTAAAGGTGGTATAATGCCTATAATAGTTATAATAATTAATGAAATAGATCCTAATACTGTTGTGGCTGAAATTGCCGCTTTGAGGGCATATTAATGTTAGAAAGTTTAGGATTTAAAACCTAGATTTATTAACTCTTCTAAATTTAGTCAACTTAATTAATTATATATTATTAAAAGCTGGAAATACTATACTCTAATAAAAAATATCTTAAAGATTATGAATACAAGAATTAATAAGAGTAGAATTAGTTGAACTCTTAAAAATATATTATCCTAAAAAAATCTATTTTATTAGGCACAAAAGTAATTAGAATAAGTAAAATAGATATATATAGCTAATAAGAATATCTTAATAATTAAAAAAGTAATAAAAATATTGATTCTCTAGAAACTTTAATTTATAAGCGTAAGAAACTTTCCTAATATCAATTAAATTTTTAATAAAATAATATACACATGTACTTCATTAATTATTAGAAGAAGAAGTAAAAACTTAACTTTAAAAGCCAAGACCAGTCTTAATGAGTCTAAGAATAAGATTATTTAAATAAGATTAAATACTAAGTCAATTTCAGATTAATACTAACCACCTCTAAAAACTAGTTAAAGAACCACTAAAGCCAGTAATATAAGTGACCTAGCCAGAATTAGAACTCCCAGCACTACTTAAGCAAGAATTATTAGCCTTTTTCTTAGTAGAGGAAGCTATATCAAATCATTCTACACAATTAGTAAGAGCTATATAAAAAAAAATATCCTAGCACATAATAATATCACTATTAATATAGTAATTTAAAAGATAATATCTCTCTTTATTATAAGTCTACTATTGTTCAAATTTTAATTTATAATATAGCTAAATTAAGCTATTTAAATTCTTCTTTTTATAAAAGTCTCCAAAACTTTGCAAAGTATAATTTAACTTAACTATAGAAACCTTAGATTTGTTAAAAAGTTAATAATTTTATACCTAAGCAAATAGTATAAATTGCCCCATAATCAGTCTTACGTGGGCTATTATAATTTCTATTAGCGAAGATGCTATAGTGAGCTGAAGCTTAATATTAGCTACTAGACTGTACTATATAGTATATACCTAAGCTATTACTAGATACTTTTTATTAATCACTTTACTTGTATAAATTGCGAGCTATATTTTAAACTGAGTATAGCCTTTAGTTTACTAATTAGTTAGATACTCTAGCCCTATATAAGTTTATTAATAAAGATGGAGTACCTAATCTTAAATTCTAAGATTAAGTTTCTACTTTTACCTTTATCTCTGGCGCATAATGCATGGTGTAAACAAATTAGATATAATATTATAAGCAATATAATATAAATTTTTATAGGGAATAGAGAGGTGGTATTAATTCTCTAAACTAGAACTATCAATAAGAAAGATCTTTGTAGTTTATACTTAGAATATCTACCTAGAGTGTAGAATAGTCTAATATTATAATATTCTTAGAGACTATAAAGGTTTTAAAATATCTTAAAATAGATAATAATTATTATCCCTTCTAAATCATTCACAAATTACTAAAAAAATTTATAGAAGTTCTATATATCTATACTTTATATCTATGTTAGTACGTTACTTTTAAATTATTATAGACTTAACTAATTCAATTCTCTAGGAATTAGAAGTTATATTAATCAGTCTTTAATATATACTTTATTAAAAACTCTACTCTAGTATACTTCTCTAGGTATAAATATATTAAAAATATCTCTTCTAAGCTAAAAGTCTATTTATATCTTATAATACTATAGTAATTATTACTATTAACCTATTCTAACCCTCCTAAGCCTTCTTCTAAGACATCAAGCACAAATCACCTATATCTCTGTCCTGATTATCAATAGAAATAACTCTAAGAGTTATATAAATAGCAAATATGGTGGGGTACTAGTGTAAGTTTAGTGCCTACTATTCAGATTTTTAACAAGAAATTATTAGAATAGGGCCTTATGAATTCATTTACTCAAGTGAACTTGGTTCTTTGCTATAAGGTATTCTTCTAACTTTGAGATAAAATAAGAATCAAAGTGGGACATATAATATATTTTATTTTGTATCTATCAAAGAATATAAACTCTGACATAGACTACTATAAATAATAGTGTAGATATTATAGATCTAGATCTATCTTAGTTCTAATAGTACTACTAAGTAGTGTTTCGAGATACATTAATCTCAGTTGACCGCACATAGGTTCCTGAAAGGTAGTCAGTATTTTATGTAATTTGCCATGTATTGCGAGCAATGAATAGCCCGTTCGGAGCTGCGTGAGCAGGTAGGTACGATTCCGTCACAACAGGCCATACATTCTCCGGGTATGGGGCTTTTAGTTCATAACAAAATCGCTATACGCGCTAACTTAGTGAAGGAGATTCTTAGCGGCAAATCCTTATAACAAAAGCCAGTCAATATCCAATAAGAGCACAGAAGTGACTCTATCACTACAATTACCATATCTAGAATAACAATAAAGTAATCCTATCGTAAAGATTTAATAACAAAATTACTTTACCACTATCCTAGTATAGGATGAAGTAAGAACTTAGTCCTATAACTAAACTTAATAATAGCTAAATCAGATTAATTATCTAATACTCTTTATTCTTACATCTTTTTATACATTCTTCCTCTTCCTAGTAATGATCATAGTATTCTCTATAATCCATATCTAGCTAAAAGATATAACTTAGCCTTTCACAACCAATAAATTGCACTAGCCAAAGATAAGCTTGATTCTATTTTCTATTACTCTTACTACAAAATTTATTTAGAATATTATAAAATTATAGCTTATTGACAAACACCCCCTTTAAAAAAACATAATAGAATCTGAATTATCTCTTAATTCTCAAGCTTCTCAAACGGATGAACAGAATCAAGTTATTCAGTCTCAAATAAATAATATTAAGCCAGTAGATATACTTAGATAATCTCATAATTCTTAACCTTCTCCATTTCTTTATAATCCTTACCTTACTCTCCCAGTAATTAGAAGCAGTATAACTGAGATTATTCTAAAAATAGAGAAGGGCTGTGTTATCAAAAAAGCTAAATAGTATAAGCCTAAATAACTCTAAAAAAGTAATATTAAATATATAAATAAAATAAACTAAGAGATCTTAAAGAATAAAATTTAAGTCTTTAAATATCTAGATAGCTTTAAAAAGATTATTTCTTTCTTTTAAACATCCTAATATAGAATTAAGTTAGCCCTTATACAAGGGAATCTTAAGTCATATCTAAAGACCTACCTAGAGCCTAAAGATTTACTAAAAACTAACTAGATATTAAGCCTTATTAATACTTTTACATATATCCACTCTTATAATATATTTATAAATAATATTGCTCTACGCAATATCTTAATCCTAGATAAGCAACTTAAACTTATAGATTTTAAATAATCTATTTTATTATTATATAAGATCGATATCGCTTCTATAGATAAAAATGGCCTAAATATTTAGATTAAGATATTTTATATTGATTAAATTCTTTACTCTATTGTATTATAGCATATTTATAAATACTATTTCTTTAGCCCTAACAACCCCGACCTCTCTTGGTTTAAAGCGGACTCATTTCCTAACGTTAATAATATTCTATGGGGGAAAATAATCAAGAAGTGTTGGCACCATAAATATATAAGTATAAATAATGTGAAAGATGAGGTAGGTTAATTACTCTTGCCACTAGGTGTATATACTTAGAATATATAAAAGAATAGTCAACCCTACTACTTTTATAATATACACTAAGTAAGAAGCGAGTAAGCTATAAGCTAGCTCTAAGATAAATAAAATAAACAGATAGTATAAATCAACACATTCTAAAAGATACGCAACGATTAAATTAAGGTTATAGAAGCCAGTTAACACAGTCTATAAAAAGCAACTATGCTCGTGGGTGAAGTATACTTTCAACTCCATCTTCCCATTTAAAATGAGCCCAGCGCATGCATGATTATCAGAATAAGGAATAAGATTATCCAGACTATAGTACTTAAGATAATATTAATCAACATATTTCTAAAGAGTGTATTTCTGTTTATATCTATATTCTTATTCCTTTAAAGGGAGGTCATTACTAGCTAGATAGAATATGTATTGCTAACCTTAGCACTTCAACGAAGAATTGTATTTAATTTCAGATTCTATCTAGAACAGTTATAGCAAATCTAAAGCAGTTTTAACAAGAATAGACTTTAGAGAGCACCTAATTTTTACTGGATAGTGATCCCTCCATTTACATAATATAATTAGAGTGATAGAAAACTCAACATAGAAGGCATAGCCTTTCTAATTATAGAGTATAGATAGATTGCATATTATATATTCTACAATATAGCGTCTCTCAGTGATCTGAATGGAAGCAGTTTAAGCAGAAGCATTTTCTTTATTATCGTTATTATTATCATCAGATTGTTCCCTGTTTAATTGCTGCTAGATAGCCAACATAGGGGCATTCAAGTCGTACTCCTCCTAGATCTATTTCAGCAACGCGCGCTCCTTCTTTCGAATAATAATAGCAAGGGATATCTTTATAGCTTAATAATTATTATAGATTAGTTCCCCCTTCGCCATTTCAATTACTCCGAATATATCCTCGATCTGGGCGCACAATCAACCCCAGACAGCCACTAATTCTCAGACTTCAGGATCCTGTCGTACCTGCTAACTTTATTTAGCGCTGAGTTTCCTTGGTCAATCAGGATCTCAGAATAGACTGATCTGGCTTGTAGTCCTTACAGACTTATGATTGGAGCTTCTTCCCTAGAACTGATCTTGGGTAAAGTAACGAATTGTCCGCGAGATATAGTTGCGTTTGAAGATTTTAGATCCAGTACCATGATTAAGGACTAGATTTTGCACTGCCGCGTTCGCGTTGGGATCATCTATAGTAGGTTAGTAAGGGATGGTTTGTTTATGATATAGACTAGTCTATTATGAGTCTTATTATTGATGGCATTGCCTAATGCTCTTCGCAGATAATATGTTGTTAGGGTGTAGAGGAAGCCTAGGGTAATTTTAAGAAGAATAAGCCAACTATAATACTGGTTATATAGGAGAGCTATATCCTTAGAGGTTTCCATACCTTATAGTGTCTTGATAGTTCTATAGAAGATAGGAATATTGAGCATTTCTTATTTCTATAGCACAATTTGACTAGGGCCTTTCTTTATTTTTAGTATAAATATCTGCCTTAGAGAGACCAGCTCTAGCATATTATAAGCCTTATTATCAAAGATGATACTAATTATATAGATAATAATACAAAAAACAGGATTCTTATTAAGATAGAAAATATAAGTTTTACTACTAGATATAACTATGATTAGTAATATTCTAAATTAAATATTATAGATATTAATAACTTATAATCATTTCCACTTCTATCCTAATTTTATTTTAATCAGTATTACTATAAGCTTTAGCTTATACTTGCCAGTCTTACAGTGCTTCTTCACATACAGGCGTAGATCGTGATATATAATATAGAGAAGTGCCCTAGGTCTTAAGCTAATATAAACAGCTAATAGAAGAATAACTATAACCTAAACACATTATCACTTATTAAGGAAGATGTTGATATCAGCAGCCTAGTAATACTATATAACCTTAATAAACTCTTTAGCCTTAAGCAGTAGCTTCTCACTTTCAGTATTATCTAGGCTATATTCTTTTATTAAAAGACCTTTAATAAACTAGAACAGAGTCAATATCATAACTATCATATAGAAGTAGTAAATATTTCTAGAATTTATACTACAAAGATCTCTTTTAGAGTTTAGAGTAAGATCTAACATTATTATTAAATAATATATAGCTAACTTAGTTACCACTAATAGATTATAATAATACTTATTTTCTTAATTATATAAATTCTTACTATCTAGTAGAGGAAGTTCTTAATATAAGTAGTCTAATACTCTCTCAGTGTCTCGCGAGGTTCAAGAGTGAAAATAGCATAATATTTACTCCTATTAGTAGTGTGCCTAGATCATATAGATAGAGAATATAGACTTAGTCTAAAACTTCTCTATCTATTTAATATGGCATTTTGTCGTCTCAGTGTAGAGTGTTGTTGCACAAGTCTCCGTTAGAGCTTGATTAAACTTCTACTGTAAGATCTCGCGGGAACAGATACTAGAAGCTAACTAGTCTGTATATAAGCCTCCCAATTATAATGTAACTATCCCCAAAATCTTTTAATGCCCCATCTTTGAACCGTAAGATGAGATTACGGGACGTAGACGAGGTGGAGGGTCGAGTTTAGGCTTCCGCATGACCCAGTATAACCCAGACCCAACCCGGACCCAACCCAGCCTGGATTGGGTTTTGGGTTGAATACTCTGACCTAGCTTTGGGTCTAAGTTATATTTAGGCGATTTAGTCTAGGTCTAAATCCCTAATTTAAGTTATAAATATAATATATATACTAAGACTTAAGATTATATAAATTATATATATTTTATTTATAATATTTAATATTTCCTTTATAACTAAATCCAAAGAAATAAGACTTAATATTAATATTTTAATACTAATTAATAATATTTAAATATATTATTATCTTAATTTTTATATTTTTATTCTAAGATTTATACTTAAGTATTATTTTTAAATAATAATATATAAACTTTATCTTTTTTATTTATTTTATTTATTTTATTTAGTTTTATTTTATTCTTTAATATAATATTTTACTTTTTAATATTATTAATTAGATCTATTTTAATTTTATTTAATTTTTTATTTTTTTTCTTCTTTACAGATTCTATTTTTTTATAAAAGAAGAATTTTTTTAAAAATTTTATTTTCTATTTTTCTATATTAAACTATAAAATATAAAGAAATATTATTAATTTTTTAATTATCTATAACTTTATTCTTTTTTAATAATAATAATAAATATTTTATATAATATTAAAAAGCCATTCTACTCCTATATTTATTATAAAGAAAGAGAGTATATCTTATATAAAAATAATAATTATTAGAAAATAAATTTAATACTCTTTTTAGAATATAAAAAGTATAATATAAATAATATTTATTAACTAATTAATATATTTCTATAAAAGCTTTATATAAACTAATTACTATTAAGATATTAAGTTATTTTATTAATTATTATATTTAATTATATTTAATTCTTATCTAATATCTTATTAAGCTTTAAGCTTAATTAAGTAATTAAGTAAAGCCTATTAGAAAATTAATAAATTATTAAAAATTACTCTTAATATAGAATAAAAGCCTATTAAAAAAATTTATAATAAATATCTTACTATTTCTAATTCTAATCTTTTATAAGAAAGAATTTAAATTTATTTATTAATACTAATATTATATTAATTATATAAATATACCCTAGAATATAATTAGTTTAAAAGTAATATTTATTAAGCTTTATCTAACTAGTCTCTAATATATAAAGTATTTATTACTTTTATAAAATATACTTTTATTATAATTATTTTATTAACTACTTAAGATGCTTAAAGAGTTTATTATAAATTTTAAATATATAATAAGCTATAATATCTCAGATTTTTAATAACTAAGTTATATAATTAAAAAATAACTTAATAATATAAAGAAGATAATTAATTTAATACTATTTCTTATCTTAAAGTAATATCTCTTTATAATTATACTCTATATAAAATAGTATAAAGATACTGCATAAATATTTTACCTAATAAAATATAAAAAAAATTAAATTCTATTAAATTTTTATATTTTAGATAGATATTAATTTTATATTTAATATTTAAAGATTATAGAATATCTTCTAGCGCTAAGAACTAGTATTTATATAAATTATAAAATATTAAATTTTATTTAAAATATAGAATATTTTTTACTTTTAGTATTATATATTTATTTTTATTAATCTAGATTACTTTTCTATCTACTTTATTATTATAGAGTTATTTAATAGGACTACCTTAATATAATTAAGAAGCTAGTTAAGGCTAAATTAAATAATATAAGTAAAATATAGAATTTAAATAATAATAATATTATCTAATAAAGCTTATTAAAAAGAATCTAATATAATCTTATTATTAAATATATTATCTATTATTAATCTAAAGACTTATAATTCAAGATTATACTCTATAAGAGTTTAAAAAATAATATTACTAAAATTTATACTAATATATAGCCTATAAAAAGGCTTAAACTTAAATAATATCTTATAATAGATCTAATTAATATTAATAAAATAGCTAATAATTATTATAAATATTTATAAGAATAGAGATATCTAGTAATCTAATATAATTAAGATTTTTAAACTAGTAAATAGTATTTAAAAAATAATCTCTTACTAATTTTAAATAAAACTCTTTAATTAGCAATAAATTATATTAATAAAAAAAATTATTAATAATAATAAAATAAAATAAACTTAAGAAATAAATTATTAAAATATTAAATACTTAATAAAATAAAATAAGAATTAATTAAATATAAAAAATTATAAAATATCTTCTTTTTAAGCTTTTTATAAAAAAATTATAATAATAGAAGATTCTCTTTAAAATAAATTAAATTAGTAAAATAAATATAACTAAAAATAAATTTTAATAAAAAAATTATAAAAATATAAAAATATATATTATTTTTAAAAAATTTAATTATTTCTATTTTCTTTTCTTATTTATTCTTTAGATATTTAGCTATTTTTAAATACTTTTATATTATTAATATATTATAATATTATATCTTATTTTTTATCTTTAAATTAACTATATAAGGGTGCTTAAGAATAGCTTTATAATATTAATATATAACTTTTAATATACTATCTAAACTATAAGTAACCTAGTAATAGTAGCTCTAAATTTCTATATATTATATTAAATCTTAATTAATCTTACTCTTTCTTTTAAAATTAATTTAAAGCTATTAGTCTATCTAATTATTATATACCATTTTATTATAAAGAAGAAAAGTCTTTTTTTAATTAAATTTAATATATATAAAATAAAAAAAGATTATTTAAAGAATATTTAATTATAAAAAATCTTAATCTGAGATATTAAGCATATATTAACTAATAAATAAAATAATAAAATAATTTAATAATATTAAATAATTAAAATTATCTATCTTACTATTATAAAAAAAAAATATAAAGTTAAAATATTAATTTTATAATATAATTAATTAATCTAATAAATAAGAAAGAAGATAAAGAAGAAAATAAATATTTATAAAATAAAAATATTTAGAAATATTAAAATAAATTAATAATTTAACTATTAAAGTAGAAAATAAAAAAAGTAAATAAAATATAAAATATTATATAGATCTAATTAAATTTAATTTATTTATAAAATCTACTTATTTATAGACCTAACCTAGAAAATTTAATAAAAATTTAATAAAAATTTAATAAAAATTTAATAAAAATTTAATAAATCTAAAAAAAATCTAATTAAAATTTAAAAAATTTAAAAAATCTTTAATTTCTATTCTAATATCACTTTTAGATTCTTAAAAATTTTAATATATATTATAGAAAAGAGCTTATAGAGATAATTTATTTTTAATAAAATAATTATTAAAATAATTATTTATATTATTAAATAGTAAAAAATAAAATAATTATTAAAATAATTATAAAAACTTTATCTAAATATCTTTTATAAAATAAACTTATAATATTTTTTTCTAATTTTTTAAACTAATCTAGAATTAAAATAAACTAATATTTTTAAAATAATATTTTTAACCTAGAAAGATTTATTAAGTTTTATTATTATTATATTTATATCTCTATAAAAACTATAATAAAAAAAAAAAAATATATATATATTTTTATATTAATTAATTAGAATATTAAATTTCTAATTTTATTTTTCTCTACCTACTTTCTCTTAATATTTTTATAAGTAATTAATTATAAACTAAATCTAGATAAAAAGAATCTTAAATTATATTATATATTTTAAAGAGATTTATATTATAAATATATAATAATAATTAGTATTACCTAAAACTAGTATAAAATATAATATATTATTTTAATAATTATATAATTTTATAATTAAAGTTATATAAAAGTTAGATTATATTAGATTTTAATAGATTTTATTAGAGCCTTAGTATTAGGTCTGGGTTAGGTCTAGGTTAGAGAAATTCAACCCGGATCTAGGCTAGGTTAGATTTTGGGTCGATACCTTCGACCCAAGTTGGGTTATGCGGAAGTCTAGCTTAGAGTATATTGGCGAAGCTAGAAAGAGCTTATATTATATAAGCACTGGCTTGGAGCGTATCTGGCTTAGAGCATATTGACCAAGCTAGAGATAGCTTATATTACATAGGCATTAGCTTGGAGTATGTCCAGCTTAGAGCATATCTAGAAACAGTCTATATTATATAAGTATTAGCTTAGAGCGTGTCTAGCTTGGAGCATATTGGCAAAGCCAGAAACAGCTTATATTATATAATTATTAACTTAGAGCATGTCCAGCTTAGAATATATTAGTAAAGCTAGAAATAGTTTATATTATATAATTATTAGCTTAGAATTTATCTAGCTTAGAGCAAAGCTGGCTTTAGGCGCTCTAGTAGATTTTTTAAGAACTTAAGTACTATTAAGTCATTATTTTATAGCCCTAAAGTCTAAAGGCTTTTAGAAAATAGCTTATACTCTAAGACTAAATTGCTCTAGTAGTCTAATCTACTCTCTTCTTATCTTAATTATATTATCTAACTATGGCTAAGATCTTATCTTATAGAATACCCTTTTGGGTATCTATAAAAATAGTCTTAAGTTGCTAGCAACTGTTTTTCTATATTATATTTAGTAATTCTTCTATAGATTAATAGATGAGTTTTAGCTCTTCTTGAACTAGTTCTAATATAATTGTGTTTTTATTGATTATGTATTGTTTATTTAATTGAGTACCTCTGTTCTTAGGTTTTATTAGAGCTATATTATAGTGTAGCTACTATAGTGTAGGCTGGGGAGGGTTATAGTAGTGATTGTTTATTATCTTTTAGCCATGTTGATGCCTTAAAGCTAGTTATTTAGGTAAGGAAAGTATGGAAATAGTAGATATATATGAACTATAGGATAAAGTATAATTAATAATAGATTTTAATAGCTATTTTAGAGTAGAGTGCTTTTAGTTCTTGTAGGCTTAGGACTAGAAATTATGGGCTGTAAAGACTATGGAGTAAATTTTATCTGAAGTTTATTTAAGATAGCCTCTTTAGTTCCTTAATGCTATATTAATTTAGGACTAGTGTTATTTCTGGTAGTAGGCGCTATCTATCACCAAGCTGGCTATAATATTGTAGAGATCTTTTGTGGGCGCTTATCCACCGTCGAGCTAGCTATAATATTGTAGAAATCCTTTATTAGGGCGCCTAATGTCGAGCTGGCTATAATATTAAAAATAAATAATATCTCCTAGTAAAATTTAAACACTTCCCACCTGCTATAATGCGGTTGGGCGAGGTCCTATTGGCCGTTCAGAGCATAAGATACTCTAGAGTATAAGTTGCTCTAGGGTATAACTTACTCTAGAGTATGAGTTGCTCCAGAGTACAAGTGCTCTAGAGTATAAGTTGCTCTAGAGTATAAGTTACTCTAGAGTATAAGTTATTCTAAAGTATAAGTATTTAAGAGCAAATTAGTGCTGTGCTAGGCACCAGGCTTATCAGTTTATAAAAAGTAAGTATTTATTTACCTAGCGCGCCCTATCCAGCCATTGAACCAGGATATCTGAGCATAACTCAAGGTTAAAACCTTATCATATTAGCAACTGTGGCTATTTAATCCAAATTACGTGAGTGATCAGCCCGATTAGCATCAATCAAAGACTGGCGATTAGAAGCAGGCTTAACGAACTACTGCAGGGAAAAATATATATAAATAAACCATCAATTATCTTACGTAAATCTAGCTGGCAAGAGCGCTAGTTAGTTCTAGAATAGATTAGTTATAGAATGTTCTAGAACTATATGCGAGGATATAATATATATTATCCCTACCACACCACAACTCCTTTTTATAGGTATCAAGTGCAGTACAATGGAAGTGATTAAAAGTCTAGCGACATAAAAGATCCAAGAGCTTCTAGTGCTCTATAGAATCAGTCATTACAGTAACGAGCTGTTACAGGAATACATCAATTATATTACGAATTATAGTGAGTCTTCTGAGTAGAGTATGTTCTATACTAAAGATATCTAAGTATATATAATACGTGTTAAGGATAGAATTGAAGGGTTTATAGAGCCCATTCTACTAATTAATGCCCTATTCTATCAAACACCCCTTAGTTCGCCGAGAGAATTGTGAAGATCTTATTAGCTATTATTATATAATATAAAACAAGGCCTAGATGATTTTTAAGGGCTTACTAGTCCATCAAAAAAGAAGAAAAGGGCAAATAAGAAATTTAATCTACTATAATCTAGTGAGTTGGATCTAAACTGTAACAATATAGTGATTATAGGAAAAATTAATTACTAATTAGACTCTATTAATTAATCTCTGGCAGCAGACACGGTGGTAATAATTGATAAGGTCTCTAGAAAGTCTATAAGCTTCTTGACTATACTGTTATTCTTAGATCCTTTTATGTCTATGGCTGATAATACTACTCGTGTATCCCTGGTGACTGATTCCTTGGTGCTAAGTGTGTAATTACATCTACCGAACTTGCTAGATCTTGTAGGAGCGATTGAAACCATGATAAGTATATTTTGGAACTGTGTAAAGCTCTATAATATAATTAATAAATATGGTAGGCAAACGCAGCAAGTCTGGTGCATTATAGAAGTCAAAAAGATGTGACTGTATGCGGATAAGGTCGCGCAATATAAATATTAAGAAGCGGTTCGTATCGTAAGAAGAAATAACGCGCTTTTGGTAGGAAAAAATATATAAGGTTAATATAATAAGACTATATACTAGGACATTATATCTATAAGAGCTAGGCTAATCAATCTTATAACTTTACTAACACCTAAGAATTCTTTAGATGACTTTACTATGACTGAGAAGATTACAACGAAGGTCTTTATAGAAGAAGTAGGGTTTAGAATAGATATAGAGAATTAATAGCAATATTAGAATCTTTAGAAGAAGCTATCTGAGATATATTAAATAAGAATTAGTAAAATTCTTCTATATTAAATAAAAAAATTTGATACTTATTATAAAAATTATTCTAGAGATGCTATATTTTTATTAACTAATATTATCTTATTATAGGAAAAGAATTTTAGTCTATTATTACAGTAACTGGAAAATCGAATGATGGCACAAAGTATAGGAGATTTTAGTAATATTTTAGATCTAGTATAAGTATTTATAATAGAATTACTAGACATTCTAAAAAGCTTGTAAATTAATATATTTAATAAGTAGTATTTCTAGAAGGAAATATTCTTCTTTAAGCTTATATATAAATTAATAATTATATTAGATCCTCTATAGTGTATCTCTAACTAGTATAATATATCTAAGAGTAGTTAAAATAAATTTATTTTTATATTTCTTCTTTTATAATAAAATAGATTTTTGTCTATCTACCCTATTATGCCAGTTAATTAAGGAGATATCCTTAGTATTTTTATTAAAAGGATTCAATTCTTTGATGATTTTAATAATCTTTACGGTATTTGAGGGCTTTTTGAAAAGCTATAATTAGACTATTCCAAGGTTATAAGAACTCTAAATTAGATAAAAGTTTTGTAATATAGTAATAAAATAAATATATAACTTTATTAGGAATCTATTTATAAAGATAGAGATTAAGATTCAAGAGTTACTTAGATCATATTAATTAGGGCACTCAAAACGATTATGCTGCTTAAAGAGATTATGTGAGAAGCTTCTTAAAAGGAGTAATATCTTCTTTATTAATTAGAAATTCATACTAGGCGAGGCTTCACGAAGAAGAAACCTAAATTATAAGTTAATGCATATATCTAAAATTAATGATGTCACTCTAGGCACTAAAATATAAGACTAGACTATTTTCAGTCTAAGGCCATTTTTTAATAGAGATTAGGGTGCCGCTAAGATAGAGTGGTAATAGATTACTAGTAGATATAAATTAAGCTAGGCCACAACCTAGACTAGCTAAGTACAATACTAATGCCTTATAAAATATTTATAACTAATAATGATAGATCTATCTATAATCCTTCCTCTTTCTAGTTGGTTTTCCTATTCTTAGGTTAGTGACCCTCCTTCCTTATCTCTTCTCTTTTAGAAATAAAATTACTGGGCGTTTTCCATTAAGGGATAGGATAATACGAATTCTTTTTTTATAATTAGCTCTCAAGATCTATTAGTATTAGAGTACAGTACTAAATATAATATCTTTAAAGACTAAAAGTCTATTTTATCTACGTAAAATGTCTTGACTCGACTATCTTGAAATTGGATACTAATAAAGATATCAGCATTAGCTATATTGCTAAGTTCGTATGCTTTTTTAATAAGTGTATTGCCGTGCTGGTTATATTGTTGCTGTTTTTGTCTTCTCTGTAACAAAGCTTAAAATATTTAAGGTTTCTGCAGCTACTTCTCTTAATAAATATCTTCAACTGTATCTGCCATGATTGTAAGACGGCTATAAGTGCGATTAAAGAAGTGAGTAGTTATTTAATAGTATTACTAGATATATATAGAGCTAGTCTATTGTGTATGCTTCTTAATGCCTTATTACAATGAACATTTACACTTCTATGAAGGAGATAATTTATATTACCCTATAGTAAAATCCTTGTAAGTCTCAGTATAAGCACCATAGCGTGATGAATATTATAGTTTATATTTAATTATATAGAAGACTGCTTCTTATTTTATAATTAAATATATATTAAGAAGTTAAATAAAATTTTTGAGAGTAGAGGCTGTATATATAAGATAGAGCTAAGCATTCTTAAAAATAAGGTACTAAATTTTAAAAATAATCTAGTTGTAGGAATTAGCTATAAGTTCGTGGAAATAATACTATATAGATAGATAGATGATTTTATTTACTCTAACCCCTCGCTACTCTCACAACATGCAAAATAATACCATAAGTAATTGCTCGTGCGCCCGCGCGCCCGCCTACCTCGAAACAAATCAGATTTCGGGATTGATATATATATTGGAAATATTCATGGATCAAAGAAGTTCACCATTCACCGCTGATCTACGCCACAAAGGGCATTATTAGGGATAGGTAGCACGCGCACAACGATAAATATTACTGATAAATATGAGCATGAAATCATGGGTGAATCGATTATTGAATTGAATTGAAATGGGTGGTGAAAAGAGTGGGAAAAGGGTGGTGAAAAGAGTAGTGAAAAGAGTGTTGAAAAGAGTGGTGAAAAGAGTGGTGAAAAGGGTGGTAAAAAGAGTAGTGAAAAGAGTAGTGGAAGGGGATAATAAAACAGGATGTAGTAATATCAATAAGCAAGATTTTCCCCATAAACTTTTAATGGGGTGAAATTATTCATGATTAAAATTATTCAAATAGTAAAATTGTTTATTGGGTAATTAATTTCTATCACTAGTGATAGATATTAAGGTATAGTAGATTTTACTAGACAATATAGAGGTCTAGATCTAAGTTATAGATTTATCACTGGTAATAAAATTAAGGTGTGAAATTATCTTATAGGGCAAAATGCTTAATTCTGATCTATTTTAGCGATTGTGTTTGGTAAATAAACTTAGCTAAATAACTATAGTTAATCTATATTTTGAATTCTGGCTCTATTAATTACCTATCGATTAGCCCTTAATCGAACTACTAAGTATCGAATATTATCATTTATTAGTATAGAGTTTTAAAGCTATAAAGAGTTATTTCTAACTGCTAAGCTAAAAATAGATAGGAAAGTAGTATAAAGCTATAAACTAGTTTGTTTTAGGATAGAGTTGCTTCTTAGCAAAAATTAGGGTGCTGTTAAGGTAGTATAATAATAATAAATATATAGATTATATTAATTTATTTTTGCTTGTCTATTTAGAGGATAGAAATATTAATATAAGTGATAAATAGTAAGAATAGTTTATCTAGATAAAATAGATTTACTAGAATCTTATTTATTCTATATAGTTTTAGACTTATAGTCTTACTATAAACTATCTATTCTTAATAAATATCTTTAATCTTTCTATTGATTTCCTATTTCTAGAACTATTAAATTCTATTATTATAGAATGGCGTTCTAAGCTCTTAAGACTTTTAATGATTTCCAGATATAATTATATAGATAACTCAAGGAATAGTTAAAAAATACTTAAAGTAAATATATAAGCGAAAATATATTGATGCTGAGGATGAGTGCACAAGATAAATCTGGATACATAGTAAAATTAATAGGTAAGTCAATAAATACGCAATAGGTATAGTATTATATAGTATTAATTATATAATATTAAATGATAAAGAGATTACTATATTAACTCACCACAACTACAACCTAGTATCGAGATCTAAAAAGCAATTAATACAGAGATTACTAAATCAAATTATAGATATCTAACATATCTTGCAAGGTTAGCAATGAAGATGTTTGGTAATATATTTAAACTTTATAGAAATATATTTACTTTTACTATCACGATTATTATACAACGTTTGCTTGGGAGATAATCTATAATTTAAGACTTAAAAGTTTTTTCTTTCTCTTTTAATTTTTAATATATGAATAGCAATAAGCGGAGTATAATTTAGTATTAAAAGCATATACAATAAAAATAAGTAAATATAATAGTTTATTAATGGGTCTACTAGTTCAATGTTCTAGAATGCGGTGATAAATCAATAAATTGTAATAATTAGTATAAAAAAAAATAGCTTTAAATTTTTTACATATAACTTAAATTATGGCAATCAACAAATAAGTAATTAGCTCTATACTATCTAAAAATACTACTTTAAAATAATATTTATAAAAGTAAGTACTCTAGTTAAGAATATTTTATCACTAAGAGTTTCTATATTTAAAACAAGTATATGTTTTTAGTAGCCCTCAATTTTTAATAGCTAGATTATCACATACTCTATAGATATATCCCCCCTATATATGTATTATCGAAAATACAACTTTCGTCCAGGGATATAAAATATTTTAATCATAGTAAGTTTGCTTCCCTACAAGCCGGCCTTGTGAATGATGAAGAACGCGATTTACACAGCCCTGCCACTGAATACTGTATAGAGTACATGTTGGTGTCCTCATCACTAGCCCGACACAGTAATGCACGTACAAGAAATTGTTACGATATCGTAAATAGACAGATGGAGGATGGGCGCCTATAAAGGATCAGGACAATACTAGAAATATATCAACACCAAAATTCACCTACAAAGGATTACTACAATATCATAAAAAGACCGACATAGGGTGGTATCATTAAAGGAATATTACAATATCATAAACCATTTAATAGTGCAAACCCGCCGTGCATTAGCGACTTTTTAATAAATTAATAATCTTACCATCACTCGCGCCATAGCAGCTGATAACATCACTTAAAGAACAAGATCATAACTACAATCAGAATACGGGCATGAGAAGAGCGTCTCAGGTCTAGCCTAGGCTAGGTTGTAAGGGCCTAGATTCACTAGCATTACAGGTTCCAGCGGGACTCAGGTGCTCGTATCTGGGCTAGTCCTCGACCCAAGAATTTAGATCTAGATCTATAATTCTAAGTCTTATAACCTCAGCTCAGACATCTTATTCCATGCTATTAGATCTCTAGCCTTACTTTCCTTCATCCTAACTCTATCTAATCTTAGGCCTACGCTGCTCACTTCTATCTACAGTGCACTCAAATTAGTAGCTATAGAGCCACACTCCCATGTCATAAACTATAGATGCATAATCCCCACAAATATATAATCTTTACAAATGTATAGCCTCACAAAAGTATACTTTTACAAACGTGCAGCTCTTACTGTTGAATATAGATATCTCGGTGGATGTGTCGTTCCAATAAGGAAGTGGTCCGTACACACATATATATATATACATATAATAAGGCTGTTGGCCCTCATAATTAGCATAATAATGAACAACCTTATACCTCTAAACTTACCTCAATTAATAGCTTTTACAAACGTGCAGCTCTTACAGATGTATAGTCAAAACAAATATATAGGTATTACAAATATACATACTTTAACTATTAGATGTATTTCAAGGTATTATAACTAAAAATAAAACAGTACTTTTCTACTAGTACAATAACTCTAGTTATAGCTAACTAATTAGTTCCACCTGATTCTAAGTCACTCCAAAAAAATATTATATAATATAACGCGGCATATCCATCACCCGAGTGTTACCATTCTCTAGTACTTACACAATTTTTCTATTCCAGCTTACAACACACGATTTCGACATTATTACCCATAGGATCAATCACAAATGCAGCATAATAATAAAGGCCAAACTGTAGGCGAGGACCTAGTGCTTTATTAATTTTACTACCCGCTGCCAAAGCCTTAGTATAAAATGCGTCGACTTTGCTGCGATCTAAGGGCGCACTAATATCAATTATAACTAGGCAGAAGTATTTGACTGGGGAGAATAGAACTAATTCACCATCTGCTATAAAGGCATAATACGCATAGTTCTTTTCCACCATAGACTCGACTATACTCAAAAGCTAGAAATCTACTTTATTAGCTATAAAACTATTCTTATCTCCTAGGGCGACAAGCTTATCGTCAAATATAGAGATAAGCTTTTCATAGCTAAGTAACTCAAGAGCTGCTATATAAAAAGTAACAACTATAGAGTACTTATCCTGCGGGACGGAAAGCGCGACGTGGTCAAACATAATAAAGGCAAGCAAATAGCCTATAAGAAGACAATTTAATTAAGATAAAATAATAATTACTAGCTCTGTACTGAGTCAATAAGTATTCTTTAAACTGTCGTTGACTTATTATGAATTCAAACTTCGGTCCTGCAAACATCCGCCGCCACCGCCGCCGCTAAAGAAGAAGAAGAAGTAAGATATATAATATTACTAACCTTAATATCTTTAATAATTAGTACGCTCTTCTCGACCAGTTAGTATGGGGATAGAAGGCCGAGTGGGCTAGCTTTTAAGCCACAAAATTTATAAACAAAGAGAAGTTTATTTTTAAGTAAAATAATTATTATAATTAATTTAATCTTACTAACTTTTACTTATAACCTAATAAATTAAAAATTAAAACATTTTCTAGTTACTTTATCTAGGAATACTATAGACTCTATAATATATATAATCTATAACTCATCTCTAGATATTAATATTTATTTATTAAATACTCTACTATATCTCAATATAAATCATAACTTTATTTTGCTAACCCTATTAAATAAACCTATCCATTTAAACATGGCAATTTAAGAGAATAATAATAAAGACTTATAAATTATCTAATGTAAGCCCATTTTATTATATAGAATATTAAATAATAGGGCTTTTATTTCTATTTATAAAAATTCTATAAATAGAAATTCTAAAGATAGATATTTTAATAATAAAATTTCTAGAAGATACTCTTAATTTCCTATTAATCTATATTAAACTACCCATAGAATTTCTATTGATAGAAACTCTGTCTATAGAATTAATTAGATATTATGAGATGTTAGGGTCTCTAAGAGCTACTATAAACTACTAGTTTTCTCTTATAAGAGGCTGCTATAGATTTTACTGCCTAAGATTTATTAATAGTGGGTTTTCATAGCTAGGATAGAAAGTATAAATTAGAGCTAGAATAGTTATATATTTATAAGAGAGGTATAGTGGCAGCTAGTTAATAAAATAAGCCCTATAGCCCGGGCTATATAGCCTAAAGGGTAATTAGGATAAGTCTATATAGCTATTTTTATTAATCTATAACTTTATTATACTTCTCTATTATTTAATACTCTACGTCTATATCCACTGGGTCTGTTGAATATAGATATCTTAGTGAATATATTATTCTGATAAGAAAGTGGGTCTATACTTATATATTATATATAATTAGTTATCAGCCCCTTAAGATTAAAAGAATAGTAAATAACTTTATACCTCTAAATCTACTTTAATTTAATAGGATCCTCCCAAATACGTAGATATAATTTTATAGCAGATAAAACTAGGAGGCTTTTAACTAGTATTCTAGAACGATGTACAGCTAACTTAGCAATATGGTCACTATATTTTAGAAATTCTAATCTAAGTCTCTTGTGATTACAAGATGGATGACCTAGATTATATACTATCTTAAAATGTGTTTATTAGATTTTATACAGATCCAAGAACATGCTTTTTAGATATTAATCCTATAATAAATTTAAATTTAAATCTGAAGACCTATATTTAAATCTAATTTATAATAAATTACCTACAACTCCCTAGAAACTAGAAAAGACTATCTCTAATATAATAGATTTTTAAAAGCATGTCTTTAAAATCAAGTCTTAGGACTAACATAGACCTAAGACAGAGTTCCTAGAATAGTAAAGATACTAAAAATAACTATATAGAATAAAAATACTCCTAAGAATACTAATATAGAATAAGTAATAATCTATAATAAACTAGGAATATAGTAGAGAGTAGCGCTATTAATTTATAATATATAGTTAATTAGCTAGTGAGTAGTTTCTTATAGTTTATATAATATTAATATTCTTATAAGAATTAAGATCTTATTTAAGCTTAGATATTTACTTTTCATGAATATTTATATAGATATAAATAGGCACTTATAGCTTACTATAATGTTGGAATTAACCCTACAGGATCCCAGCTTATAATAGATTATTACAATATTATATATAAATAGATATAGGATAAGCGTCTATAAGATATTACTACAATACTAGATATAGAACTATATTAAAAATTTATCTACAAAGGATTACTATAATATTATAAATTAATTAATAGAGAACTAATAGCCTTAGATGATTGTTGCATATTGTAAATTATCTGTTAGCGGCTAGCCGCCAGTGCATATTGGTATTTTTTTAATAAATTAATAATTCTGGAGTCTAGTCAAAATAAGAGGCCTTAGAAAATCTAGTGATATTTTTACACCTATCTTACTAGCTTTCGCATCCATTTATTACTAGCGTTTACATCTATCTACTGGCACTTGCACCTGTCTACTGGCCTTTACACCCGTCTACTGGCTATTACACCCCTCTTGCTGGCTTTTACACGATTTTAATTCTTAAGGATCTTGTCATGAGACAATCCTTCTATAGCTATTAAATATATCTTAATAAATATGTTATTCTAATAGAAAAGTGAGTCTATGTATATAAAATATATATAATTAGGCTATTTACCCTTTAAGATTATTATAATAATAAGCAACTTTATACTTCTAGAATCTATTTTAATTTATTAGTAGTATTCTTTATTGCAAGAGAAGTGCTTAGGGCTGAATATTTTTAATTATATTAAGATACTAAGAAGTAAAAATACTAATATATAGAGATAATTATATTGCTTATAAAAAGTTAGAAATTAAAGGTGTATTTAGATTTTATAGAGTAAAGCCTATAAGATAATATAGAAACCTTATTATATAAGAACTTAGAAGTGTAGATATTTATAGTTAGTATAAAGACACTGATTACTTATATAGATAACTAAGTGTAAAGATAATATAGTAATAGAAAGGCGTATAGATAATATAAAGGTATAAAGATATAGAAATATATAGATACAAATATAACTAAATAAAACTACACTATAATATATATATATAAATATGTTAAGATACTTTGACGTAAACTCACCACTATGTAGAGACACAAAATTGCTAGAATACATAAATTATGCAAAAGCAAGGAGAGTTTGCAGAGACATTATATAGTAAAAGTATAAAGATAGTATAGATACCTTAAAGTAGTATTAACATATATAAATATAGAGGTACTTTTATTTTTGAAGAAATATAATAAGCCCTAACTAGTGTCCTTACACACTAGTATTTATATATACAAGGGACAATATTATAGTGATTATTTAAAAAAGAATTATAAGAGGTATATATAGATCTATCTCTATATTAAAGCCACCAGGATGGTTATAAGCAATAAGTTATAATAAATAATTATATAATTTTAGTTATTTATTATCTAAAACTACTTTATTCTATTAAACTTTACTCTAATAATTACTATTTTTAATCTCTAACTAAGTCTTTAACAGTCTTACAGATTTCCTTATCTATATTATACGACCGAGAGTGAGCTATGCAGAGAATAATATAATTAACTGTTATAAATTCTCTAATTATGATTGATTCCTATTACTAGAATAAACTAAGATTTTAGAATAATATTCTCTAATAAACTCATTTATAAATACTAAAGGTTAGAAGAATTAGATTACTCTTTAAATATTAATTTGTAATCTCTTCCCCTAGAAATCTAATTAATAATATAGAAACACATTTAGCCTGCAGCACAGGTTATCAAAGCTATAAGTCACGAGAAATTTAGTGACAATAACTATGACAGTAATAATAATAGTAATAATAATAATAATAATAATAATAATAATAAGAATAATAATAATAATAATTATTATAACTTTATAATATTTTATTCTTTTAGCTCTCTTAATACTCTCCTGCAGTTAGATTTCAGTTCCAGACCCATAGAAATACTATCTTTATTAAAAAAATCCTCGTTTCCTATTACCCTCTAGATATATCAAGAGTCGCGTTGATATACACTAAAAACATATATCTTAATCTAACACTTAAACCTACTAGAATATTTATTTTATTTTAATCCCCATCAAGACCTTCTCTAGTTAAGTAGCGATATTTTAAATAATACTAAATATTTTAAAGAGCTATAACCTATCTATTAGACTTTTATTTATTATTTTAAGATTCTTCTTATTAAAGATATAGAATAGAAATACTAGAACTAAGATCTATTTTCTTCTTTAACCCTATTAATCCTGCCTACTCTACAGACTGTCATACTTGTAGAGGATAAGCATATTGGTAATAGTACTTTAGTCATATATAGTATTAAGAAATACCAGAAATATGCTATAAAATACTAGAATAATTATTATATAGCCTATAAGTCTATAAAATATAATATGTTATATTAGCTTAAATATATAAATTATAGTAGAAATTTCTATCTTAATATATATATTCCTTATAGAATAGTTAATATAGGCATATCAAGGGATGACTAGGCTTATAAAATTTTCTAATTTTAGCTAACCAGATGCAAGCTAAGCACTACCGGTTCATATTAATCTACCCATAGAATACTTTTAGAAATTATTAGATTAGAATAGAACACACTCTAGTCAATCTAGATAGTTAATTAATAAAAAAACAACTTATACTAGTATAAAAATCTATATAACTTTACTCTAATTAATACTTAACTTACTAATAGGGCTATTAGTCTTTATAATATATAAACCCATCCTTTTCCTCTATCAACTAAAGGAATTTCTCTTTCTTTTTAACCTTTTACTTAATCCTTTTTTTAACACCCTACATCGGCCACTACCCTTAGTAATATAATAGAGTATTAAGGTTATCATCATTACCTTAAAGAAGAAGTACCCAGTGTATAGCTACATTATAAATATGCTCATAATACACCAGAAGTCATTTTTATTCATAAAAATGTTTAATTAAACAATCAGCCCTCTAACGCGGCAATCTATAGCAAACATACTTCAGAATTATCTAGCGGTCGCAAATATAAAAGATATATTAATAATTTTTTTTCTAATCCTATAAATCTTACATAAAATTTTATTATACTTTACTGCTAATTATTTAAGGATTACTCTTCAAAGAGGTATTAAAAAATATATAAATCCCTCTTTAATAAAATTAATTAATTTAAATAGAATCTATATTCCTCCTAAGCGGAGAATCGCAGACTTAAACAACTTCTTAAAAAGCAAAAAACCTAAAAGAATTTAGAATATCTAGTCTACTTAAGAGAGAAGAAGAACTAGCTATTTATTTAATATAAAAATATCATCTATTATAACTATATATTAGATCTTATAAAGTAAGAAGCGCTTTTTAATAACCCTTACCCCTTATACCAAACATCTATAAAATCTCTTACTATATACCACTTAAATTTAAGATAGCTTAATTATTTCTATTTTATTAATTAATATAGAAGATTAGACTTATCTTTTACCCTTAGATTATCTCTTCTTTAATATAGTACCCCACGACTTTTCAATATTATCTAAAAATATAAATAAAGATGGTAAATTTCTTAGACAATTTTATAAGATATTAATAACATACCAATCCTCCTGTTAAACTGGCCGTGAGTATCTTGGAGAAGTAGAATATTAATAAAGATAAATAATTAATCACTCAATAAAGAAGAGATCTCACTATTAAAAAACCTACTTAAAGAGGTCTCTCTTTTTAAGTATTATGACTAGATAATATTCTATACTAATCTATTAATTAGATTAAGCCTTAATATCTAGTATATATATTACCTATCTCTCTATACTTAGCCTTGCTCCTAGTAGTTAGCTAGCAAACAGAGTGGCTCCTTATAATACATAACTACTTTATTCAAGCTAATAAAGTTTCTGGTATAACAGCTTAACCTTGAATTAGCGCTATATAATCAGATTTTCACTCTGATTGGACTTTCTCTGTATATATATAAAAAAAATTTTATTCTATATTAGAAATAGATAGCCGCTAGAATATCTACTTTAAAATATTATAAATAAATTATTCTTATTCTTTAATTTTTGAGATTAAATTCTTATTTCTCTATATGCTCTTCCCACCTCATAGTAATCTACCCCCAAGAGTAATCTAGCCACAGGGTAGTCTAGCCATAAAGATAATCTAGCCACAGAGTAATCTAGCCACAGGGTAATCCACCCATAGAATAATAGATATATTATTCCAATAAGGAAATAGATCTATGCATATATAGTGTATATAACCAGTCCATCAGCCCCTCAAGGTTAGAAGAATAGTAAATAACTTATATAATACCCCCAAACCTACATAATTCGTCCTTATGGCTCCAGAAGCGCTATGCAGGACACGGCACTATTAAAATTATAATAATAGATATTCGGCTAGTACACTCTACAAAGTAAGACTCCTAGCAACCCTTATTAGAACACAGCCTAGGCCTATATGAATAGAGCGTCAGTCAAACTATAAAGAAGAATGACGTTTTATTATTTTAGAAGAAGTTGGTATTCTTTCTTAGACGCACCAAGGTGTAAATTTCTAATATAGATTTTAATCATATAGTACGAATTCATGAGAAAAAACATATAGAAAAACTAATTAATATTTTTTATAGGGAAGGTTGTTACTACTTAAATCTATAGATTATATTCTTATAATTATTAATTAGGCCCTACTTTCTAAAAGTCTCTAGGCCTTAGAGTTATAAGTCGATGACTTAATAAAGAAGAGGGAACTAGCAGCACTAGAATTCTTAACTAATCTATAACTACTGTATAGAAGACGCCATTTGCTAGCGGCTAAGACTAGGGAATTCTTATAGAATAAATAGTAGATTATTAAATTTTACTCTAATAATAGGCCTTAGAGATATAATCTATTTATTATAAAGATATTTACCTCCACAGACATACTACTAAAACTTAAAATCTTTATATATGAATAATATTCACATTCACAGCTATTTTGTGATGAGGACATATATTAATATATTTTTAAGTATTAGAGAGAAGAAAATATAAATAAAAAAGAAAAGTAGATAAAAAGACTCTCTAATACCAAGAAGCTACACCTCCAGTAACTAAATTAGATAGAGTAATATAAAAGTTAAGACCCAATATAATTAGTCTTTACAGAATTAAGGCTAGAAACTATAAAGAATATTTTATCTAAAGTTTATCTAAGATAAGCCCCTTTAATTTCTTAACACTAAATAAATTTAAGACTAGCATCACTTCTAGTTGCTTATCCACTTATTAAGCTAGTTATAATATTGAGAGCACATACATGGTTAGGCGTAAAGTGGCTCTAGGATAGAGTAGCTCTAGAATATAAGTTATTTTAAATTATAAGTACTCTAGAGTACGAGTTACTCTAGATCATAAGTTGCTCCAGATTACAAGTGCTCTAGAGTACGAAATACTCTAGAATAAATTAAGCGCCACGCTAATCACAGCACTTATCAATTTATAAAAAGTAAGTATTTATCTATTTAGCGTGCTCTACTCTAAAATCTTATTACTTCATAGACACGTTGATGCCCATACCACCAATCTAGCGCCAAATTTCTTTTTTTAGGCATGCTAAGCCTATATATAATAACCAATCAGCTACTTCCTTATAACATAAATAGTTAGAAAACGCCTTTTAAAAAAGTTAATTTGAGGAAAAATCAAAAAGATACCATTTAAGAAGCGCTACACTACACTTTATTAGTATTATAGCCTGTCTCAAAACTGGCTTCCGTATCAGAACTTTTATTGACTGATTCAGCCCCACTACTAAAGTAATTAAGGTTTACGCTAAACCAGATATAGTTAATATAATATTTTTAACTATAATATCTCTATACTCATACACGTCTCGTGCACCAGTGATTTCCAAATATTATAAAACATCTTCATAATACCACAGTTAATTCAAGACAATAATATAAATAGAAGATTAGATACTATACTATTACTATATATAATAGAATAAGCATCCTTATATATCCTTCCTTCTACATATCCTTGATCTATTATAGTATTTTAGAGCATTACTATAATATTTAATATCACTAATATAGCTTAGTTCCTAATACGTACTCACCTTAGATGTACTAGATTACCTATTATCCTACTAATAAAGCGAACCAGCAGCAGCTACTATTCATTAACTATACTATTTTAGTTTGCTAATACATACTTCTACAGTACTTAAATAATATCAACATGTCCTCCTTCAGAAGCAGCCTAAAGAGCATTACCATATTCTCCACCCTAAGCATTAACATCAGCTCCTTTCTCTAGCAATCTCTGCACAATCTCAATCTATCCTGTGAAAGAAGCAGCACAGAGAGCATTACTATAGATTCTACCTCGAGCATTAACATCAGCCCCCTTCTCTAGCAGTCTCTGCACGATCTTAACATGTCTTCCTAAAGAAGCAGCCTAGAGAGCATTACCACATTCTTCACCTTGAGTATTAACTTCAGCTCCTTTCTCTAGCAATCTCTGCACAATCTCAACATATCCTTATAAAGAAGTAATATAGAGAGTATTACTAAATCTTTCACTTTAAGTATTAATATTAGCTCCTTTCTCTAGTAATCTCTACACAATCTTAACCTGTCCTGTGAACGCTAGAACTTGTAATACGATTTTATTATATTTTTCCAAATTTGAATTATCGCGTAGTGCATCTTTGATTCTCTTCTATGAAAAGCATATTATAAGAATTCTCAGTTTACTTTATAGAAGTGTCCGTTAATAGATGTCTGGAATAGACTTAAGAAACTTAATAAAATCAAAGTTATTCCTAAGTCTGTTATAATATTTATTTACTATAAGATTATATAAGGATTTCACATTATACTTATCCGCTAGTGCGAAGACTCTTATATAATACTATAAGGGGGGGAGATTAATATCTTTATAATCCTTCTTAGAGATAGAGTTATCATCACTAGTATAAAAGAACTATATAAATCTATTAATAATAGAACTCAACTTATCTAAGATTTTATATATCGCTAATTTTATCTCTTAGCTTAAATTAGGCTGCTTATTACTTTCTTAGAAGCATATTACTTGTCTAGAAACCCCCAGTAAAGATAGTATACAAGACTAGTAATTATAAATAGACTATTACTTTATAGACTTCATATTTAACCCCTTCACAAATAATTATAAGATTAGATAACTCCCTAAGTTCTCTGATCCTATATAATATAGTATTAGGAAACAGTAATTCAACTTTTAGCATAAATTACCTTGTAAGAACACACAAAGCCTATTACTTACTCATTAAGATCTACCCTACTACTTATTAAGACATAATAGGAAGTTATAAAATCAATAAGATATTCTTAAATAACTTATTAATTAAGGAATATTACTTATTAGAAGATTAGGGAAACTCTAAACCACATTCAATAGTAGCTTATAAAGAAGTTTTAATAACAAGATAAAAATTTCTAGAATATCATTATTCCAGCACTTCCCCAGATATAGTCAGATAAATGTTAAGAATTCTATTATAATAGCATCGCCTATACAAACTATAAGATAGAGAAGTTGAATATTTCTAATAGCTATCTATTTACCATTAGTTTTATACTTTAATTTAGCTTAGTATATAGCGTTAATAAGCTACTAGCTGTAAAAATTATAGTCAAACCAATTTAAAATATACTTATATCCACAATATCGCCTCTCCATTTCAGTAGTGGAGTGTATTCCTATTTCGCTTTAAAAGTAGCTAAAGTCCTACTATTAAATCTAACCAACTTCTTACTAGCGAATCTCATATAATATCTACATCGAAGTTTAAACAGAAAGCCAAGTCATTCACCAGATCTAATTTTATATAAGTAATTGACTAGTTAGTTAACTTAAAAAGTTCAGCTTTTAAGCTATAACAATTATAGAGAAAATAATACCATAAAAGACTAAGACTACTCTTATAGTAAGTATAAATTATACCACTAAATAGAAATTAAATCAGTATAAATAATAAAATATTCTATATTAAGTAGCTTTATACTAGCCTTTAAAAAGCTAGCCACTCTATCATATCAGAATATAAGAGGCTTCCAATTTTAGACTATAGACCTCACCTAGACCCTTACTTTCAACTAAGAACAGATTATAAATGATAATTAAATCACCAGAATCTTAATCTAAGAGAAATTCTATAATACTATAAGCCACTTAACCCTAATAATTATTTATTTTCTATATTTATATTATATCTCCACTTTCTGTCTTATATTATATATAAACTCCGATTCCAGTATAAGGAGGAAAGTAGCGGTAAGTTAAGATCATTCTTAAAACTTTAAAGATAATATAATATTCTTATAGATATTAAGGCAATAAGAAGCTAATTAGGTTCTCTATATATAATATACCATAATAGTCTATAAGAACGAGATTATAAGCTACATACAACAGATCTATTTATCTACATTGAACCAAATAGTTCGGTGAGATAGTATTATTACATATATATATTTTATAATAAAGCTTAGATGTGATCTATATACTACTTAATAAACTTATTCTAACCAAAGTTGCTCTTTTCACGTTCTTAATTAAATAAATAAAAAGTTTCTTTAATTTTTCTTTTTCAGATTATTTCTAAATTAATAGTTATAGCCCGCTTAAGCAACTCTTATGTAAAATAATAGGTCTGTTCCTAGTAGCATCAATTCTAAGCTAAATTATTAGAATGGACTAATACAAGAATAGAGAATTCTAATAGACTTATATCAATATTTTATTATAGATATAAAAAGTAATTATTTAACTCCTTAGCAATTTTATTATTAAGGATAGACTCTTAAATATAAACTCCAAAGTTAACCTTCCTAATAAGGCGCACGTTACTCTGAAACAGCAAGTCCTATTAGCTTACCTAGTTAATAACTTAAGCCTAGATCTAACTAAGTGTCACACTTAATATATAAATAGCTAATATGCTTAATGCTATAACGCTAGCTAATAGGTACTCATTATAATAAAATAAGATATGTAAGGACGGCTATTATAAAACATTACACTTAGCAAATTTCTCACTAAGATTTTCAATTTTCAATGCTCTCAAAAGTTCATAAATACTCTAATAGTCGTAGGTGCGCGGCAAAGCAGGCCCGGGTACATTAGCCTATAGTGGGCAGAGAATGAGAAAGTAAAGCCGTTAAGAACTAGTAGAAGCACATACTAGTAATAATCATTAATTTCTATTTACTAGGCTTAGTATTTCTATTTAGTATTCTTTCCCATAGCACGCCTTATCGGTTAGGGCCTCAACCCTACATAGCGGCGTCTAGACGCTAGCTACACCAGATTAATAAGATCTACTACTACTACTACTACTAGTTATAGTAGCCTACATATCACCTAAGTAGTTAAATTATAAACTATAGCCTACTAGGCTAGGTACGGATTCGTATTTTTGGTCTAGTGGTGAAAATTAATTCAAGATAAGAGATTAGGGTAAACCCTATTTTAGAGAGAAAGTATAGAGGAACTACATAAGACTATCATTAAAATATATACATTATCCTACGCATTGCTTATAATACATTAACCACTATTAGTAGTATCACAGGATAAGGTTATAAAAAGCCACTATTATATCTTCTAATCAAATAAGGCAGATATATATCTTATATATAATAAAAGGTGACGATGCTACTAATTACATATTAGAGGTGTTATATTATTTTTTTTTAAAGTATCTTATTTTATCCGTAGAAAACGCTCTAAGTAGAGCCAATAGGAATAACTACAAATAAGAAATAGCCATGATCTTTTTATATTAAAGAATAGGCATGGGGGGGTAAGAAGGCAGAGGATGCTATATTAATAGCAATAATAAAGACATTCTTATGGCTACCTTAGATACTTTATTCGCTATTTTCATGTATATAAATAAAGTACGGCTGTGAACTCACTAATAATTAAATAGATAAGCTTTTATAATCCTAAATATTATCCATCTATATAAAGGCCATCCTATTTTATTATTTATCACTTTAATAGTGTCTGCCAATCCTCTTAAGTACTAATATTATAGATTAATTTACTCCACTTACCTATTTCTCATTTATTAAGATATTCCTTAAGGAGACTAGGCAGCTAGGCTAAAATAAAATAGAATAAAAGAAAAAAGAAATAAGTTATTGCTTGCTACAATCTTAAATTTTAATATTTAAAATAGCATAGTAAGCTTTCTCTATATATTAAACTACTAAATCCTGCCAGGAAGACTCAACTGCAATAGAGTTTAAATAGTTAATATACTTAATAAAGAGATTTTTAGACGCCAATGCATTAGCGAATAGGTTTTAATAATAGAGATATATATAATAAATCTAGAATTAATTAACTTAATTAGTTAAAACCTATTATATTTAAGGATCTACTACATTTTCTACTTCTAAATTAATTATATATGCCTTTTATTTTAGCATATAATAATAGAATCGCATCTATATACACAAAGATTATAATTTTACTACTATATAATACCTCAACTCTACATAGTATAGTGTATACAGACCTAGTCTGTCATATATCTAATAAGATTAGTATAGGTATATAAGATAGACACTTCACCTTTAATCTAATAGATAAAAAAATTCAGTATTCATAAGCTTAATATATTCTATATCAGCCTAGCCTTAACATTATTCTTCAATATATATCTTTAGAACTGTACTCGACTATACTCACCATGAGTAACGCAGTTTTTAAAGCTGCCAAGGACATAGAGAGGTATGAGGCCCTAATTAAGCTAAGATAGAAAGCGCGGGAAGAGGTTACTAAGGCTAAAGCTATAAAAAGAAAAGCAGCTTAGAAAACCTAGACAGTTTATCTTAATATATTAGCTAAAGACCCTCCAAAAGTAAGAATCTATCTATAATAATTATTTATTCTTTAATTAACTACTAGAACGTTTACTATTCTTTAAAGATAATTCAAAACGCATTAAGGATATTTTATTATAAAATACATAATAAGAAAATCTCTTAAATAAATAATAAATACTAAAAACTATTCTTCTATATAGGATAAAAATTGTAACAGTAAGATACTAAATATCATAAAATTAGCTATTAAAACTAACTATATTCACAGGATTTCTCAGCCTTAATAAGTTGATAGATGTCATTAGCAATGCCCCTGATAAAACCAAAAAGAAATTTAGTGACGACTTTACAAGCTTTAATATTACTAAGGACCAGAGGCTCAGTCTTATTAATAAAAATACTAGCCAGTATATATTTACTATAAAATTACTTATTAATTAACTAGAGTTTTTTATCCTCCTCTTTATTAGACTAGATCATAAATACAACTACCCCAATGCCACTAAGATCAAGGATATATGATATATTTTATACTTAGTATCTAAATAGAATTTGTGGGTAAGAATGACAAATAAAATATTTTAAAGAATTTAGAATTATTATATATTGATTTTTAACACTTACCGATATCTAATATTTTTATTTTCTTAAATTTTCTTGCTAGAATATACTTAGTAGTACTATAAGAATCTAATTCTATGACTCTTATTGTAGTCCAGCTAATAATAGACTATATATTGGATCTACTCCTCTACAACCCAAAGATCGCACGGGAGACCAGCAGCTATGTCTTGAAGCATGGTTACCTAATGTACTTTATAGGCACACCGCTCCCCATAGACGATACAACACTCACATGCACATCTGAGATATTGATAGTATGCTAATCAACAATTGACTAATATTTCAATAACCTAGAATCCTTCACCAAGATCAATGTATTAATTACACACCAGATACGGGTGCTTCAGTTTTCAGACACGTTCTATAGAATTTTGATCCTCCTCCTGTGCAAAAAGGCTAGTGTTATGATATATCATAAAGATCAACGGCTTCTATCAAATTTCTAATCATAATCGGAGCTGCACAAAGTAGCCTAGTTTAAAATAAATTAGTAAATCGATGTACAGTACTGCCCGCAGCAAAATCTACAGACAGCATCCTAAGCTCAAAATCAGGCATTCACCGGTCCTAAAAAGAGGTAAAGGCATCGCAATAATCCGATAACGCCAGATCAAAGGCAAAGTTATATATACAAGGCATTCTTTCACTTTTGTGTGGTACTTGATGGTTTTGTTACACTCAACAGACTATAAAACATTCCCACCTTATTATATTTATTCCATCAAATCCGTATCAATTATTTCTTGTATACAAGGATGCCTGTTCACCATTGGGAACGCGGTCTTCAAGAAGGGGAAGCCTTCTCTCATTGCCGTGCTACCGAGGAACATGCTCATGAATTTCCGTTTGTTGAAAAGATTGAAGTGTGGACTGCGCAAACTACCATTCTTAATACGAGAGTGAGAGCAATCCGCATTCATTATGTCGGTAGTGCGAGTTCTCCTGTGTTCGGAGACACTAGCAATTCTACAAAGTCTGAGTTCGTCTTCGGTCATGGAGAATATATCACCCAGATGGATCAGGGCGAAGAAATACTTGATAAGCCATACACGACTGGTTTGCGACTTTGGACCAACAAGGATCGGTATTTCATTGCTGGTGGCCGCAGTGCGGCTGCTGTTTGGCATGCAGTATCCGTTCACGGTGGATTCCTTTTGGGAATCAGCGGACGGAAGACTTCAAATTCTGTTGGTCCTGCCTATCCAAGACCACATACAGGACTGTACATGCCCAATCATTGATACCGGAATCAGCCACCATGGTATCCAGAAAGGTGCCGGGTAGGTCCTGTGCATGACTACGAATCATGCAGTGAGCTTTCCAGAAGCCTCCTCCCGAAGAAATCCACCTGAGAGTCTTATTCTCGTCCGACGAAACTCCATCACCAGATATACACCGCGTGTGTGAGGTATCGACTCTAGCGCCTGAGATGATGGTTGTAGCTATCCTTCATTTACTGTGAGTATTTTCCGCTTCAGGATAGGTAGTGCCGGCTGGCGAAACGAAGAGTTGGTGATGTTGGCAGCGCCACGCATGATACACCCCCATGCTCGATTAGGTCAAACCGAAAGCTCGACTGGTCAATGGCAAATGCTCTATTTTAGGGTCTTACTACACTGTGCTTTAGCATGGTTGGTGGCCTTTCACACCTGATTGGACTCACGAGGCTAGATTTTGCATAATAGGCTTGCTCATCTCCACTCTACTTTCATGCACCAAGTTGCCGTGGAATGACGAGAGTCGGATCGCTCAGCCCCCCTAAAAGGGGTCCAATAGGTATAAATAGTGGCGACTTCCCTCCGTAAGCTTTGTTCTGAAATTCTTTCACCAGCACCCGACACGGCTATCGAGATGGAGACACAGCAACCACCTACACCAGTCCAGATTGAGAACTGGCATGCCCTCGGTTTCATATATGGAGTAGAAGCAGAGAGTACGACAGAAGCTCCCGCAGATATATTATACGAATCTCCTCCCTCTACCATCCCCTTCGATGAGGACTCACCTCCGCATCAACCATCTAGTGAACCATTGCCACCCAGTCAAGACGTTGGACACACGGCGAGTTCCCCGTCACCAGTCGTTAATTTCAGGACCGATGAGGATGACCCTATACCTCGTCCTGATTGCGCGATTCCGGCACCGCCTCTACGCAAACGGAAAAGAGAAGATCTCGATGCGGTAGACTTTCGATTTAAACTGGTTAGAAGGTAACCACTGTCTGAGAGTTACAACCTCGGCTAACAACAATCAACAGAGACAATTGGTGAAGGGAGTCCTGGAATCACACGAGGCCTTAGAAAAGGAGAACAAACAATTGATCCAGAAGAGACGTCAATGGCAGAAGGACAAGGAAATTCTGCAAGTTCAAATCCAATTTTTACAGCGACAAATCGACGAGCGAAAGCCGTGCAATATTTTAAAGTGTGCTCTATGCCATCGACCTTTCAACGAGAAGTGGAAGTTCCTGGGATGTGGCCATACAGTACTCTGTGTCAGAATTGTGTAGACGACATCAAGTCCAAGCGTTCCTTATTCGAGTATCCTTGCCCTTATGCTACGTGTCAGAAGCCGATTTCATCTTGTTTAGAATTCTATCCAAACGTGGTGGATGCATAATTTCGGCTTAAAGCTGTTGAGATAATGACATTGCTTATTTGTGCGATACATGTATCCGAGTCAATTTGTGAATGAAAAATTCATGTTTCTCAGAAAGCTTTTCGCTTACTATATGACTGCACACAATTTACTACCATGATTCACCAGGATTTCTGTAATAGTCTTTTCCTTAATTGCTCATTTTAACTTGTCTGCGTGAAATCCCACGAAAAGTTTTTCTGTATCTTATTCCACCACGGCGGGACGCGTTGATCAATTTTGCATTCATCAACGTGCCCTGCGTGGTTAAATCACTTCTATCTGTATCGAGAATTTCAACATATGGATCGCCTTGCGAATAAAGTCGTGAAACTCAAAATCTGACCTGTTCTGGGGATTGGGGAGACTTCGTTGTTACGGATATGTGCCTAGGCGCGGCAATGTCCTGAAGAGGACTGTATGACGGCATCCTAAGGCTAACGATCGGCATCAAACCTGATTTCGATAAACTACGAACTTTCCGCGTCTCGATTTCCAGAACCGCCGATGCTAATGTAGTTGAAGAATACATATAAGTATTCAGCAACCCACCAGGTGCACATGTCTCATTTTACGGAGTACGTTGATTGCAGCTTATCTCTTGCGAGACAGCATGACAACGCACCGCGAATTCATTGAGGGCAGCGACTCGTCCGCTATGTCAAAGTATCATATCAAAATGGCCGATCACCATTTTGAGATTTTACACCGGATCATCAAGTTAGAGACATTCCAACAAACGTCAGGTATGAAATACCGTGTGATTATTTCGTCAAAACGCTTACATGGTGCTGCTATTGTAGCTGTATGGTCACATACAAAAATAGCACAGTTTACTCGTTCCAGTTCATCAATTCGAGTAACAAATAGCCAAGATGATGAAGGGACAGACAATCTTCTGAAAATGTGACAAGATCACGGCACGATTGCAGAGCTCGGATATCTGCTCTTCGGCGACGGTTGTTGTGTTCTCTCGCTGGACTGAAATAGTCAGAGAGGAGCATCATGATCGCGATCAGGATGCTCAATCTTGATATATTTATAGCTCCTGATGAACGGACCGCCATCGCTCTTTCAGACAGACTTGATACCAATGAGAAAGATATGGGCTGATATAGGTGTCGACACTAGCTATCCTCGAAGGGCGCTTCAATAAATAGAGGACAGTACAAGATAAACAGCTGGTGATGGCATGTCATTGTTCTTCGTATGCCAAGCGATATACAGGCTTAGCTAATTGTCCATGTGATTTAGCATGTGGAATCAAAAATGTGTGCACAAATATGACTATTAGATGAGTGTGGTTGACAAATTAGCCCTACCAGTTGTGAGCTTCCCCTCTTTTGAGTTCCAACAAGTGCAACCAGTCAAGATCCTGTTTCACCTGCTTCAATAACATACCCTGAACCATACCTTTTCGATAGTCAACTTCAGTTGAGGCTATTAAAACCGAGACAAGGTCTACACTTAAGTATCCCTCAAGTTTATAGATACTGCTATGAGGCTGAAGTGGTAATCCGCTCGTCTCCTTAAGTCTTGGCACGTGACGCCTACCGCCGGTAAGCGGCAAACTTGAGCATTACGCGTTGATACAATTTTGCCACTTCACTTGATTGTCCGCTAGGTTTGTCATTAACAAAGACCCACCTCGAAGAATTTTCATCAAAACCAGTCATGAGCCACCAAAGTGAGGATATTGGACTCGAAAAGACTACAGGCAGTCAGCCTTCGGAGACATTTCAAAGGAGGAAGGTATCCATAACGCGCCTCACATCTAGACTTAATCGATCATCACAAGCACGAGCACCTCGCGCTTGTGATTTATGTCGACAACGAAGGACCAAATGCGACGGGAAAAGGCCAAGTTGCAGGTTTTGTTTGGATTCCGCTATAGACTGTGTTTACTCAAGCAACAAGCGTGAGAGGGACAGAGAGCTCCTCGAGAAGTTGATCGCCAAGAATAAGCAGCTTGAATCTTCATTACAGAGACTTATTGAAGAGGCTACGTTTTCTACTGTAAAGACAGTCCAGGAAACATCACTTGTATGATCTACCCACCCCTGTTCCTTCCTACTTTGACATGATCAGTTTCTAACTGCCGGTGAACCAGTGTCGTCGTAGAAGCTCGTCACCATCTTCTTCCAGAGGCTCCTTCGACGCGCTCGATGATATCGCAGAGGATCTTAATCGGACTCAGGAGAGTAGGGCTACTGGTTTTCTTGGCAAAAATTCCGAGGCTGCATGGATGCGGAGTCTCGCGTCAGAAGTGGACACGGTCTATGGGAAGGCAACCTCCCGTGGACTGGCGGAACGACGTAGAGGCGATTCATCTCTGCCGCAGAAGACATATAACCGCACTATCGCTTCTCAGTCTTACCACGACGACCAGGGCGAAATATTTAGCTCGGGATCAGTCCATCCCTATGCCTTACCCCCGAAATATGTCGCAGACAAACTCTATGATAAGTACCTTGAATCGGTCCATGCATCGTTCCCAGTTATTCGAGAGTCATTATTCACGCAGCAGTACCAGAAGGTGTTCGCAGATAAGCATGTGCGACCGGCCAAAAAATGGCTCGCGATCCTGAACATGATATTTGCGATCGCCTCAAAACATTTTTCTCTCACTGCTCAGGAGATTCCTGGCTCTTTCAATGACAAAGTATTTTTTGGAAGAGCCACAGCTCTTGGTATAGGAGATGATGTTCTCTACAGTCACGCAGATCTGCAGCAAGTGCAATTAGAAGCCTTGATTGCTTTCTATTTCTTGGCCTCTTCTCAAATAAATCGGCAAGTTTCGATCATGTTCCATCTGAAAGGTGATGAATAAGCGGGTCAGCAGCTGACTACTTATCTAGAGCCTGGAAAATGATCCGCATTGCGTCTGGCTCTGGGATCGCACTTGGTATCAACATGAACAATGTGGATGAGCAGACAGAACTGGCCTCGAAAGAGACACGCTGTCGTCTTTGGTGTTCCGTATTCATTTTAGAACACCAGCTATCAATCATGACAGGAAGGCCATCATGCTTGATGAGTTCTTTCTCTGCAAATGCGCCCCTACCAGTTGAGGAAAACCAGTATCAAGAGTTTTGGGCAGTTCAACTTGATAGGGACCCGCTACTTCACCATAAACTCCTTACTTGGACGTTATATCAGGATGAGGATGTTGGCTCTCGAAGACAACTGCTGAAGTCAGTCAGCAGAAATCCATCAATGTACTTCTTCTATATGGTGGATCTTTCACTAATCGCACAAGGAATCTGTGGCCACCTGTATGGTGCGCGTGCTTTTGAAGGTTGGGATCGTGTGGAGCGTCAAATGGACTTCTACGCAAATAAACTAGATATTTGGCTAGCCGCTATCAGTGACCAGTTCCCAGTTACTTTGAAGAATGGTTGCTTTTCCAGGCAGGAAGTCTCTCTTGCGTTGAACTATCAGAGTGTTCGCATTATGCTGAGTCGTCCCTGTCTCTCACGCCCCAACATCAACCAGCAAAGTGGGATCCGTTTACCTCGCTCTCGTTTCGGAAATAATAAAGCCTTGAATTGCATTGAAGCTGCACTTTCTCTCTTGGGGATACTTCCTGAGGAGCCTGACATCAATTGGATTTACACGTATTCGCCATGGTGGGCTATGCTCCATTTCCTCATGCAAGCAGTCATTGTGCTTCTCATCCAGATGACTGTGGGTCCAGTGCCTACAAAGACCCGAAGAGCCGTTGAAGAATATGACTATGATGATTCTCATGCTCTAGAAACTCTAGCTGCAGTTCCACTGGCATGCCGCAAGGGGCTCCGATGGCTCCAGAGCATGGCAATGGTTGATCACGCATGGCACACTGGTTTCACGATGTGCAATGACATCTTCAGCCGTCTTGAAAGGTCTAAGCACTTTAAAGCCACAGAGGATTCATGCACTGCGTCATCACTACTGGCATTCTCTGCTCCTAATAATCCGGTACCATTGCCGCCACCGCCTCATGCCTCGGCACATGGCCCGTTTCAGCCGAGCCAACCGAGAACAACGATATCTTGGTCGTACCACAGTTCTTATAGCTTGCGATCTACTGAAGAACAGCTACTGTCAGAGGCAGCCGATGGTAGAGATGCCAACACCTCAGATTTTCAATTTGATCTCGACCAGCCATACATCGAAGAAGCTCTATTTCCTCATAACCCTACGCTGGACTCAGACGCCGCATGGCTGCTTTCTGTTGTTGAGTCACAAGCATGAGAGTAGCAGATATAAGCAGTGGGACTACTATACAAGGTGCATATGTTGAGAGGGGTCACTCCCTGGTCTAGGTGGGCCTTGCGGTCATGAATACCGCAGCAGACACCGCTATAGCTTGTGACTATGCCATTTCGCCAAAGATGGTTTCTTGAGCTAAGCAATACGGAGCTATGAATGACTCAAACTGCGTCAGATACGTCCGTATAGTTGATTTACTAGCGACGGAGATTTGTGTGTACAGAGCTTACTGGTCTGTTCCGCAGTTCGAGCATTTCCGAGACATTATCCTCGAAAACTGAGCCGGTGCAATGGGTCTGAAGGCTTCCGATGCTAATCCCGAGCGGTTTCGTTTGTGGTTTGTCAAATATTGTAAGATAGCAATGCCGGATAGAGTAAGTGAGGGAATCGTAATTGGTTGCGTTTTAACGGTCATCAGGACATCTCCATTGCTGCCTCGTTTCGAAATTAGCTGGTTTGACTCTTCGGCGTACCAGCTAGCCCCTTTCCATAGAGATTAGGGAGCTCTCAACATTCATTTCCCAGCCACCTTTTTGCCCTTCAAATCCACAATCAACGCCTCTGCCTAGGTGACAATCAAGTCTGTGCTGGTAGAATAGCAGGCTTATCGTGAGGTGTCCGAGTAGCTTTTCTTTGCATGCCTGCCTGCAATAACCATGAGAAAATGAGTCCGTAAGAACTCGGCGGGAGTCCCCAGCATTTAGAGATAAAAGTAGCATAAATTGATGAAAGGTGAGTATCGTTCAATGGAAGAATTGACCAAGTGTCCGGTCAATAAAGTCCTTTCGAATGTGGCAACAGATAAGAAGTTACAATTACTGTCTTATCAGTAAGTTAGACAAACTTCCACAGCTGCTAACGACGAGATGCTAATGCCCGTAGTAGAAGCCCACAAGCTGCACACCTCAGTGACTTCAGCCAACATGTCCTGTCCTTCAGGCACTTGCTGAACCATATCATCGTCCACTGTAGTCTTAAATCCGTCTAGATTGAGACGTACTATACGCACAATGAAATTTGGATTGATTTTGCATTTCGCTGCTATCTTGACGGTTAGATCACTAACTGTCCTTTTATTTAGATAGAGAGCTCGGTAATATTTGTCCGTTTCGACATCGAGAAATCGAATGTAAAAGCATGCAACTGCTGAGTTATTAGTATGGCTTCACTCCAAGTAGTAGTAGACACTCACTTGGCTCAGGAGGCCGTTCCGCCCCTGGTCTGTATAGCGGTGAATCGAGGTCCAGAATCTCAACGTAACCGGCGGTACATTTCTCGATTATCATTTGTTGTATAATGAAGACAGCATCGCGCCATCTCATGATCTCATCGGGATGCATAAAAGTATGATCAACAACTGAAAGTTGTCGGGAATTGATTTTTAAAGAGATTATCCTTTGGTAAGGAAAACTTAGCAAGACTGACGTTTATAGGTGAGGCGGGGCAACTTGCCTCATTATGACTGACTGCTAGTGCCAACTTAGACTCAACTAGTTACACTCATGCATAAGAGACACATCGGTTCACTCTCCCGGTAGCGAATTGCCTCGATTGAAATCCTTCTGGCGAGTCGCACCCTGTCATTGGTTGGCTTTAGCCGCCGACTTCACCTTGAGCTCCTTGGCGCTTTACAAAACCTGTTTACTTACTCCTATCTAGGTAACCTTCTCGTAACCTTCTCTTGAAACAGACTAGCCATGTCTGAACCATTGATCATTTCAGAAGTTGATTGATAGGTGACGGACATCTGTAATCTGGCTGCATCCTGGTAATGATCCTTTTCTCGCGACATTTCTGTCTGCAATATACCCTTGTCTTCAGCAGCTTGCAGGCTCGTGAAGTGTCCTGTCGCACGAGGGCGATTTCGAACGGTCATCGAAAGAAAAAGCAAGGAGAGGCAGGCATGGGAGCCACTTTGGACTTGAGGCAATCTGGGGACTCAGATGAAAAATGAACGGGTCAAAAAAAGGTTCCAAACGCTTGTCTTATCGTGCGAACGATTGAAAGTCACAGGCTTCATTACTAAACCGTGTGACCCTTAGCGCTCAGGATTTCATCCATGTATCACTGTTGCACGCGGCACACAGAATGTGTAACACCGCTAATGTCGTGAATTAGAATCTTGATATGACATCATAGCGTCCGGCTCCGCTTTAGCCTCCAATGCTGTGCCGCCCGTCCTTGCACGACCTCTCTTTTACCTTTCCTTCTTGTGATCCTGGGGCCCTAGATTGTCAGACACCTTTACAAGCATGTAAAACAAGCTGCAAAGCTGAGGTTCTGCACCAAGGTAGGTATTCCTGTCCATTACTTTTCTCCTTTTCTATCAGCCTTCTGACGCACGACAAGAAGGCGGTAGATGGCCTATGATCAAATCCTCCTTTCAAGGCCCACGCGCTCTACGAGCCCAAGAAAAGGCCGTGCTGAAACAGACGAGCTTTACTTAGAGGTGATTCTATATTTGAAACAGTTAAGGAAATCCTAATTTTCTAATTTATTATTTTTTACTTCTATAGGCAAACATGCCATATAAACTCAATTTTCAACACATTTACCGACAAGATCATGACTGCTGAAGTTAATATTAAAAAACTAGCGCACATAAACAGCAAATTGTATCGACAAATTCACTTTCTTTAAAAATTACAGAGAAGTAAGCGCCTCGACCTTACTCTATCTAAAAGCAAAGGCCATAGAAAACAAAATCAGATGATGGAGCAAGACCTTACAACAAACGTCTGGCGCCTAGAATGCTGTAAATGCAATATGAGCAATCGTGACTTGGGTTTGCAGTTGCCGTTGCGTCCAAAAGAGGTGTTGACAGCGAGAAGAATTCCCATACAGTTTGAATTAGCTTCCTCTACAACACAAACCGCAGGTATATGATCAGTGTCGTCTCGAATGCTCGAATGAAAGCTAGCGTACCAGCCAAGCTGCGTTCCTTATCTAGGGGCAGTGCATACGTATAGCTTTGAGAAATAGATAGACAGTTGGAAGGACTTTCTTCGGCTGTACTGGCACAAGATGCATAAGTGACAAAGAAATATTTTCAGCACTCAATTTGAAGGGATTCTCTTTTTGTCATTGTTGTGTTCACGCGGGGTGTGGTGGAACAGACCAGCCGTTATCCTAAAGGAAGGGTGGGTTTTGTAAAATTTCCAAGGAAGAAAGAACACACTCAAACAATAAGTGTAGTTCACCGATGGAGCAGTTGGTTGTTCACGACCAGTCTGTTGAACTTCCAGTTGGTTGGACTTCGGAATCGGAAGGTTACACAAGTATTTTAATCAGGACGTAACCCCTTATTTTTCAAAGAAAGACGACTGCATTCACCTGGCACATCAGAATTATACATGCATTAGCTTTGATCATTTTCTAGCTACAGGGACTGATTTACAGACTGATGACAATAGTGACCTCCCTACTCTCTAATCAATGCAAATATTTCAAATTCTTGCTCCAATAGACCTGAATAGTGCCTTGAGACCTCCCCGGGAAACATTCTTCGAACCTCCTCGCTATCATAGACCAGGGCAAGCCATCCTACCTCAACTATACGAGAAGCTTAATTTCATCAGGTTCCCATGGCTTACCCTTCCTGGACTCAGTTGAAGTGCGAAAAACGCGGTTACGGGCTACTCGGGGTCGACGATTCTGTGACTAAGCGGGTTTAATACACAGATCTGCCGTCTTGACTTGCGTGGAGGGTAGTTCAAGGCTAGCTGCAGACAATAACTCAAATAAACCCATCCTCAATAGCCAAGCCAGAAAATCAAGACATTCGTGAAATAGCACTACTAAAAAGCATAAATACAGCGTACACTGCTAATCTTTTAGCGACAGCGAGTCTTTTCTGCATCATTTACGGGAGGTGGCATAATCAATTTCATCACTCAGTCGCTTTTTCAATGGTAACCGCTATGTATCTGAGTTCGCATCAGAAACATGTGCGGAATCCTCAATAATCTAGGCATATCCATATAGTGCTGATGATGTTAGCAATATAGGATAGAGTAAGCCAAAAAAACTAAAAGTAATATTCTTATCTCCATTTTTCTCACGCACGTCGTCTTCTTCAAGAATTACAGGATCAACAGGAATGACATCCTCAGCTAAAGCGCCTGCTGTTACATCAGTTCAGTTGGCTTAGTAATCACAGGGTATAAGATCCATAACTCACAAACGCTAGACACAGCCCATTCTTATTCACCATTCATATTCCCTAATGATAAAGCTTGCGATAATCTAACTATAAGATCTTTATTTCCAATCTCCTCATCGCCCGATAACGAGAATATCTTATACAGGAATACTAGCTCCTTATCCTAAGCATATAGATCAAAATTAGTATTATAACTAAAATAAAGATCAATCAGTCCTAACACTTGTTCAATCACCATATCACATCTTGCGACAGGGACAGAAACATAAGAACTTACTTTTTTCTTGCATAGCTGCGAAGGGTCTTCAAATATAATGTTATCCATACCATCTCAACAAAGCAGAGGCGAACACAAGCAGAATAGAATATCTATCCTAGTTGTGAGACGGGAGAAATAATGCTATAGGTTTATGAGGTTCAGGAGACTTCTAAGTCATATTTTTTCGGAGGGTCTAGCAACCCAATTCCCGTGGATTTCCGATACTACGACCAGAAGCTAACCCAATTTTAGGCGGTACACAAGTACTATGAACTGAAATCCTAGTATTAACGCTATCGTTCAATTTCTAGCCAGCCGCAATGTCATTCTGCTATTGGTCGAGCAAATAAGGAAGAAGGATAGTATCTCTATTCCTACATTGATAGAGATTTAAAGGCGCTGGCGCAACTTCATTGGCCTCTAGTAAGAGCTTCCGCGTAATGCTATGCCGCAACTCCCATAATAACTTAACACAGAAGTTCAGCTATTAAGGGGCTGTGCAGGATAGCTCAATCGCCTAAAACTAGTATCACTGGAAGCGGACAGATCCATTGGCTTCTAGCACTAGTCTAATCCATCCCCTTTCGTCCGCATATGCAGGTCTCAATTTTGGTGCAAGCTAGGCCGAAATCACACAGCATTTGGCCAATAGCCCTGTTGGCAGAGTCAGAATGCAGGTTCCACGTCAGCACCGCGTTGTAGTCGCTGAGACCACCAACAGGCAAGGTAACATCGTCCACTTGGCGCATGCAGTTGGGCTGACTGAAATGAGGAGCTAGAAGCGTAATCATGAGACAAGGCAGAACCCGGAAAAACCAGATTTGATTCACGGCAAACATGCAGCCAGTGAGAGGTTGCCATAGAGAAACAGAACTAGGAGAACTAGTGCTATTCAAGGCTAAAAGATAAGAACATCATAGGTTTCCTATATTAGACAGGGCTGAGACGAGCCATTAAGAAGATAGGGGCAAGAACCTACAAAGGAAGCCTAGATCCTAATATAAGCATTTTATTTTAAAGCTAAATGATTGTAAAAATACAAGAAAAGAGAGAGATAGTATAATATAAAAAGTAGATTGACGAGGGTAGAATTATTAATTAGCTATAGCTGTTACCATTTCTAATTACGCTGTGGCGGATCACGCGGCCGAACTGAAAATTCAGTCCATCAGCTGAGACTGTATCTGCGAGGAAAAAGAGAAGGGAAAAGAGGTTGAGTTAAAATAACAAAAGATACTCCTTTTTATAGATAGACAGCCGGTCTCGAGGCCATACCCGAACGGGCGGCCCGCTAAACCTAACGGGGCCACACCCGCAACGCCAAACCGGATCGGGACCAAAGCTAAACGCGAAGCAGAAAACGGCCCCGCTTTCACCAGGACGAAGATTATTTTTATTTAATTATATAATAATTACTCTAATTATAAAGTCTAATATATTTATTTTTATAATTATTAATTTCTCTAAGTTATATTATATTAATATTAATGCTATTATAATTTAATATTTAATTTTTTTAAATATATTTCTTTATTTTTTTTTTTATTTATATAGTTAGTTCTTTTTTAGAAGTCTGAATATTAATTCTATAATTTTTATATAGTTCTAGATGTATTATTAATAATAATTAATAAATTTAATAAATAACTATAATTTTTTAATATTTTTTAGTTTAGATTAATTCTAAATTATTTTAACTTTTTCCTTTTTAGTCTTAATTCCTATTTATATAATTTTATATTCTAAAAAATCTATTTTTTATATATAAAATTTATATTTTTTTAGCTTAACTTGTAATTTTATATTTTATAGATTATTAAGTACTTTTTTAATATATTATATATATTCTTATAATATATCTAAAAATATTAAAATGTCATCTAGATATATAATAATAAAATTATATAAATAGAATAATATTATATTATTAATATATTATTAAAATATTACTAGTATATTAATAAATCTAAATAATATAATTAAATATTTATAATATTTAAATTTTATTTTAAATATTATTTTTTATTCTTCTCCTTTTTTAATTCTAAGGCAATTATATATATTAATAATATTAAATTTAGTAAATTATTTTTTATTTTAAACTTTATTTTATATTTTTATAATTAAAAATAAAGAGTAGTTATTCTTTATTATAATATTATTAAATTATTAAAAATTAATATATATTTTTAAATCTATTATTTTTTTTTTTTAATAAATAGTATTAAATATTCTATTAGTAATATTAAAAGCTATATATATTTTTTTTTTAAATTCTTTTTAATATATTTTTTTAAAGCTTCCTTTTTATTTTTTAATATTAAATAAATTTTTTAAAATATTAGTTCTTTATTTTCTTTAAATAGAATAATATAATCCTACTTACTATATTTTAATAATATTTTATATATTTTATTAAATAAATCTCTATATTATTAATATTCTTTAAATAATATTATATTTATATTATTTTTTAGTTAGTATCTTTTCTTTTTTATAATTTTAATAATAATCTTATCCTTAACTTTATTTTATATAAGAATATTTATAATTTTTTTTATAATAATTTCTAAGTTCTTTTTTATTATAGAGATTTTAATAGTTTAAATTATTCTATAATTATATTTTATTAGATATAATTATATTATTTTTTAATAAATTTTTAGGTTATATTTTCTTAGCTATAAAATTCTTAAAATAATATTATTATTCTCTAGTTTTATAATATTAAAATTAATTATCTTTATATATTTATTAATAATTATTAATAATTATTAATAATTATTTTATTTTATTTATAATATTATTTTTTATAAATATTTCTTTATTTAATTTATTAAATAATATTAATATTAGTTTTTTCTATTCTAGAATCTATAATTATTTTTAAATTCTTAGATCTATAAAATTTCTTATTACTTTAGAATTAATTAATATTTATATTTTTAATTCTAGTATACTAGTTTTAATCTTTAATTATTATTTTTATATAATAATTTTAATTTTCTTTTTTATTATTTTAAATTCTTTTTTAATTTTTATAAATATTTTTTTAATATTTTTTTATTATATTATCTCGTTATTTAAAATATATTATATATTAATTAAATTCTTTAATATTTCTTTTACTTATTAATTTTATTTATTTAGAATTCTTAATTTTTTATTAAATATTATTTTTATTTTAATTCTTTATTTAGATTTCTTAGTTATTTAAATATTTTATATATTTTTAGTTTTTATTTACTATTTTATTTTTTTAAGTATTATAGTATTTATTATATATTATAAATTTTTTAAAACTTTTTCTTATTTTTATAATTATTTATAATTTCTTAGTTTATTTCTCTTTTTTATTTTTAAATAGTATTTATTTTCTTATTTTATATCTAAATATATACTATATAAATCTTTAATATAAAAAGTTTATATAATAGATCTATATCTTAGATATTTAGAATTACTATATAATTCTTAATAGTTTAGTTTATATTTAAATTTAAATATTAATTTAATATCTTTCTATTTATTATTAGTAGAAATTTTTTTAATTTTTTATCTTTTTAAAGTATCTTTGAATTAGCTTTTAAGATTATTATAAATTATATTATTAATTTCTTTTTTAATTTTTAGTTAATTCTTAGATTCTATATCTTATTTATTATAGATGTTTTAGTAGTTATTAATATTATATTTATAATCTTATTTAGTATAATTTATTTAATTTTTCTTATTAAAGTTATTATTTTATATTATTTTAATCTATTATTTTTACTTTAAATTTCTATATTTTTTAGTATAATATTTTTTCTTATAATAATTATAATATTCTATATTACTTTTATCTTTTAACTTCTTATTTTGTTTTTTTTATTTAGCTATTATATCTAAATTTATTAGTATTAGTCTATAAAAATTATATTATTTCTATTTTTAATTTATTTAATAGTAGTTATTTTTTTCTTTAAAGTTTTTTTATTTTTTTTTATTTTTCTTTTCTATATATTTTTTATATAAATAGTTATTAAGTTTAACTACTATATTAATTATATTAATTAAAGTATTTAGTTATTTTAAAATTTTTATAATTTTATTTTTAATTTTATTCTTTAGTTTTTAATAAAATTAATTTATTTTAGCTTTATTATTCTATTCTAAATAAGAGCTAATTTAATAAAATTATAATATATAATTTAATACTAATATAATTTATTATAATTATTATATTTTTTATATTATAAAGTTTTATTTATTTATTTTTCTAAATATTAATTTGATTTTTTTAATAAATATTATATAACTAGTAAATATTCTATTAATATTATTTTTTTTATCATCTTTAGTATTTTTAAATTATAATTATATATAGAATTTAAATTAATCTATTATATCTTCTTCTAAGAAAATAGAGATTATTAAAATTTTATTTAATTTTTTTATAAATAGATATATATTAATTATAAAATATAATTATATTTATATTAAAATAATTATAACTTTTTTTATTTTCTTCTAAATAGTATTAGCTTATTAATCTTAAATTTTAATTTATTAGTTTATATTACTTTTAATTTAGTAATATATATTTTTATTTATTATATTTTTTAAATTATTAAAACTTTACTATTTATAATATTTCTAATTAGTATATTATTTATTATATTAATTTATTTTTTTTTTTAAATAGTATTTATTTAATATAATAATATCTTTTATTATAATAATATTTAAATTTTAATATATCTTAAAGTTAAAATAATAATTTTTTTATTATAGACCTAGATCTATCTTAGTTAAATAATATTATATTAAAATATATTAAACTTAGTTAAATTATATAAAGATTTTTAATCAATAGTTAATAAAAGAATTTAAATAAATAAAATAATAATAATTAAGCTAGATAATATAAGTTTTAATAATTATAATTAAAATAGAAAAGATTTTTTATATAATCTAATATTTATATAAATATAAATACTTTACTAATTTTTATTATTATATTTAAGTGACTTATATTAAAGAATTATAAAGAATTAAATATATAATAATAAATAAATATTTTTATATATTTAATCTTTCTTATTCTATATACTTTATATTATATACTTTAAAAATAGTAAATATAAAGTATATAATATTTTTTTAATAATATTATATTATTTAATATATTTATTATTTTATTAAATAATAATATATTATTTTTGTCTTTATATGACCTAGTATATATTTTATATAATTATAATCTGATTTTACTTATTACTAATAGTTAGTTCTTAGTTAATCTAGTATAAGTGTATACTAAAGTGAGTCTTTTCTTTCTTATAATAGTCTCTTTTAGCATTATATAGGTTAGTTTGTAATATAGTGTGTTATAGATCTGGATCTATCTTAGTTAAATAGCATTGTGTTAAAATATGTTAGGCTTAGTTAAATCATATAAAGGTTCCTAGTCGATAGTTAATAAAAAGATTTAAATAAATAAAATAATAATAATTAAATTAAATAATAAAAGTCTCAATAATTATAACTAGAATAGAAGAGATTTTTTATATAATTTAATATTTATATAAATATAAATATCTTACTAATTTTTACTATTATATTTAAATAATTTATATTAAAGAATTATAAAGAACTAAATATATAATAATAAAAAAATATTTTTATATATCTAATCTTCTTTATTTTATATACTTTATATTATATATTTTAAAAATAGTAAATATAAAATATATAATATCTTTCTAATAATATTATATTATTTAGTATACTTATTATTTTATTAAATAATAATATATTATTTTTATTCTTATATAATCTAGTATATATTTTATATAATTATAATTTAATTTTATTTATTACTAGTAGTTAATTCTTAGTTAATTTAATATAAATATATATTAAAGTAAGTCTTTCTTTTCTTATAATAATTTTTTTTAATATTATATAAATTAATTTATAATATTATTTTTTTTTTTAAGAGTCTTTATTCTTAAAAATTTAAATAGAAAAATATATTTTTATTTTTAATATAATTTTATTTTTTTTATTAATAAGTATTTTTATTATATTATTATTATATCTTATTTAAAGTTAATTTTAAAAACTAATTCTAAATATTTTAAAATAGATTAATTTAAAAATTATATCCTTTAGTTGTTATATATTTAAAAAAATAATTTTATTATTAAATTTTCTTATAAATATTACTATTTTAATAATTATCTTTATATAATAGATAATAAAAATTTAAAATATATTATTTATATCTATTATAGCTATCTCTATAAATGTTAATTTTATAATAAAAAAAAATAGAATAAATTAAAAAAATTTAAATAAAAAATTTCTTATAAGCTTTTTAAGATTTTATTTTAATAAATTAAACTTTTTATAAAGATTATTTAATTATTTTATTAATAAGAATTTTTTAAGAAGTATAATATAAATATAAAATTATATAATTAAAAAATATTAAAGATTTTAAATTCTAAGAATTTTTTTTTTAATATAAAAGTTACTATTACTAATACTAAAATTATATAAAAATAGTTAAAATAATATATTTTTATTATTTTAATTAAAAATTTTAATAAATTATTTATTAATTTTATATAATTTTTTTTTAATATATTAAAAATTTTTAATAGTATTTCTTTAAAGCTTTTTCTATTCTAATAAAATTTTTAATAAATTTTTATATATTTTTTAATTTATTATATTCTTTCTATTTAATTAAATATAATATTTTTTTATCTATTTATTTTTTTATTATGATTTTTTTTATTTTATATATTTTATTTTTAAATATAATTTTTTCTTATATTTTTATATTTTATAATACTAATTTTAATAATAAAATATAAAATACTAGATATATCTTTATAATTTTTAATAATTTTAATTAAAAATTAATTTTATTAATTTTTTTTTTAATCTTAAATAGTTTAATTTATAAATAGTTAAATTTTTTCACTAATTATATAATTTAAATATTTTTTATTAAAAAATAGATTTTTTTTTTTTTTTTAAAATCTAATCTTTTTAGATATTTTTTATTAAAATAATTTATTATTAATTTATTCTAATTAATTATTTTTATTTTTAGAAAAAAATATAATATATTTATTTTTTATATCTTTTATTCTATTATTAAATTAACTAGTTATTTAAATTTTAATTATTCTAATAGTTTTATTTTTTATTTATAATTTATAAAATATAATATTACTTCTATAATTAAATATTTTAATATATTATATATTATTTATATTATTAATAATAGGTTTACTTAATTATCTTAATTATAATTTATATAATATTATAGATATTATTTTAATATTTAATTTATTTATTTAGTCTATTTATTTATTTATAAATAATAAATTATTAATAATTATTATTATCTTTCTATTAAGTTTATTATTAATTTTTATAGTTTTAATATAAATATAATTTCTTTATTTAATATTATAATCTTAAATATATTATAGTATTTAAATATATTCTTTATTAATTTTTATATTAATTTTTTTATATCTATTTCTTCTATAGTAGCTATAAAATATATATATTTTATAAATTTATTTATTATTATTAAAATTATATTATAATCTTCTAATTTTAGTAGTTTAATAATATAATTTATTATAATTTATTATTATAAATATTCTAGTACTTTAATTTTTTATAATAACTTATATAATTTATATTTTTTAATTTTATTTTTTTAATATATATTATATTCTTTAATATATTTTTTAATATCTTTTATTATTTATAGCTAATAATAATTTCTTTAAATTTATTCTAATATATTAACTTATCTTAGATAACTACTAGTTAAAATATTATAATTAAATTAGATAATTTTATTCTTTAATAATTTTAATATATAGATTAAATTATATTAAAATATTAATTTTATTTTTATAATTATAACTTAGTTATTTTTATTTTTAATTAATTTTTAAATTTATTTATTTTTAAATATTTTTTTTATAAGTTTATTTTATAGTTTTAAATTTATTATAATTTCTATTATTACTACTAAAATAGTAATTTAAGAATTATATTTTAAATTTTTATTTTTATTTATATATAGTAATATTAATTTTAATTTTTTAATTTCTTCTTTATAATTTAGCTATTTATTAAAAGTATTTATTTTTTTATTTTTTTTTTTTTATAGTATTTAATTATAAAGTTATAATTTTTAAATAGTTTTAATTATTTTATTTATCTTCTTATTAATATTTTAGTTATTATAAAGTAGATAAAATTCTTATAATTTATAATAATTTATATTAAGTATTTAATTTCTTTTAAATATATTTTTTAATATTTTAGTGTTATTATTATAGCTAATAATTTTTTATTATATATTTTATAATTAAATTCTATATTTATTAATTTTTTTAAATAGTATATAACTAGTCTAAATTTTTTATTTTTATTTAATTATATAATAACTATTTTAATTATAAAATTTAATATATTTATTTTTATAATTATTAATTTCTTTAGATTATATTATATTAATATTAATATTATTATAATTTAATATTTAGCTTTTTTAAATATATTTTCTTATTTTTTTTTTTATTTATATAATTAGTCTTTTTTTAGAAATTTAAATATTAATTTTATAATTTTTATATAGTTCTAGATATATTATTAATAATAATTAATAAATTTAATAAATAATTATAATTTTTTAATATTTCTTAGTTTAAATTAATTTTAAATTATTTTAATTTTTTTCTTTTTAATCTTAATCTTTATTTATATAATTTTATATTTTAAGAAATCTATCTCTTATATATAAAATTTATATTTTTTTAACTTAATTTATAATTTTATATTTTATAAATTATTAAATATTTTTTTAATATACTATATATATTCCTATAGTATATTTAAAAATATTAAAATATCATCTAGATATATAATAATAAAATTATATAAATAAAATAATATTATATTATTATTATTATTATTATTCATATTTAACGTCTATATGCAACCTTATGGGTTATGACAGACACGTGTTCGGGTAAGGCCCTAGGCCTAGGGCCTAGGGGCTCACCCCTTAGAGTCCCCAACAGTATGTAATTCTAAGCCTTAATCTCACCCCCATTCGGCGTCTTCGCCAGGGGTCTTCGGGCATGCTTATAAGCCACCATGCCTATAAGAGTCCCTTGTAGTTTCCAACGTAGGGGCACCCCTAGTGGGCAAAGGCCCTTATGGCCACGCTCAAGCACTAGGGTGCCCGTCCCCCTATCCATCCCCCTTATCCTCCCACTCCCTCAGGGCTTCCCACCCCCATTGATCCCCTAATTCTGCTTCCTTAGTGGCACGAGCACTATCTCCAAAGAGGTCGACACCCCCTAGAAAATAGAGCAGCGCCGGTGTAGCCTTAGGCTCGCTAAACAGACGTGCCTCTGGGGCATCCTCCGCCGCCGTAGGTAAGGGGACTCCGGCCTCAATAAGCTCCCGATAGAGGGTCTTTCTAGGCTTAGAGCGCCTATTACATTCAAAAAGAATATGGGCAGTCGTATAATATTATATTATTAATATATTATTAAAATATTACTAGTATATTAGTAAGTCTAAATAATATAATTAAATATTTATAATATTTAAATTTTATTTTAAATATTATTTTTTATTTTTTATCTTTTTTAATCTTAAGGTAATTATATATATTAATAATATTAAATTTAATAAATTATTTCTTATTTTAAATTTTATTTTATATTTTTATAATTAAAAATAAAGAATAATTATTCTTTATTATAATATTATTAAATTATTAAAAATTAATATATATTTTTAAATTTATTATTTTTTTTTTTTAATAAATAGTACTAGGTATTTTATTAATAATATTAAAAATTATATATATTTTTTTTTTAAATTTTTATTAATATACTTTTTTAGAGCTTTCTTTTTATTTTTTAATATTAGATAAATCTTTTAAAATATTAACTTTTTTTTTTTTTTAAATAGAATAATATAATTTTATTTATTATATTCTAGTAATATTTTATATATTTTATTAAATAAATTTCTATATTATTAATATTTTTTAGATAGTATTATATTTATATTATTTTTTAATTAGTATCTTTTTTTTTTATAATTTTAATAATAATTTTATTCTTAATTTTATTTTATATAGAAATATTTATAATTTTTTTTATAATAATTTTTAAGTTTTTCTTTATTATAAAGACTTTAATAGTTTAAATTATTTTATAATTATATTTTATTAAATATAATTATTTTATTTTTTAATAGATTTTTAAATTATATTTTTTTAACTATAGAATTTCTAGAATAATATTATTATTTTTTAATTTTATAATATTAAAATTAATTATCTCTATATATTTATTAATAATTATTAGTAATTATTTTATTTTATTTATAATATTATTTTTTATAAGTATTTCTCTATTTAATTTATTAAATAATATTAATATTAATTTCTTTTATTTTAAAATTTATAATTATTTTTAAGTTTTTAGATCTATAAAGTTTTTTATTATTCTAGAATTAATTAATACTTATATTTTTAATTCTAGTATATTAGTTTTAATTTTTAAATATTATTTTTATATAATAGTTTTAATTTTTTTTTTTATTATTTTAAGTTCTTTTTTAATTTCTATAAATATTTTTTTAATATTTTCTTATTATATTATTTTATTATTTAGAATATATTATATATTAATTAAATTCTTTAATATTTCTTTTATTTATTAATTTTATTTATTTAGAATTTTTAATTTATTATTAAATATTATTTTTGCTCTAGTTCTTTATTTAGATTTTTTAATTATTTAAATATTTTATATATTTTTAGCTTCTATTTACTACTTTATATTTTTAAGTATTATAATATTTATTATATATTATAGATTTTTTAAAGTTTTTTTTTATTTTTATAATTATTTATAATTTTCTAGTTTATTTTTTTTTTTTATTTTTAAATAGTATTTACTTCTTTATTTTATATTTAAATATATATTATATAAATTTTTAATATAAAAGATTTATATAATAAATTTATATTTTAAATATTTAAAATTATTATATAATTTTTAATAGTTTAATTCATATTTAAATCTAGATATTAATTTAATATTTTTTTATTTATTATTAATAAAAATTTTCTTAGTTTTTTATTTTTTTAAAATATTTTTAAATTAGCTTTTAAAATTATTATAAATTATATTATTAATTTCTTTTTTAATTTTTAGTTAATTAGTAATTTTTTATTTATTTTTTAATTCTTTAAATTATTTTAAATATTTATCTTATATTTATTATATTTATTTTTAAGTCCTAATTTTTTCCTAATTTTTAGATTCTATATTTTATTTATTATAGATATTTTAGTAATTATTAATATTATATTTATAATCTTATTTAGTGTAATTTATTTAATCTTTTTTATTAAAGTTATTATTTTATATTATTTTAATTTATTATTTTTATTTTAGATTTTTATATTCTTTAATATAATATCTTTTTTTATAATAATTATAATATTCTATATTACTTTTATTTTTTAATTTTTTATTTTATCTTTTTTACTTAGCTATTATATTTAAATTTATTAATATTAGTTTATAAAGATTATATTATTTTTATTTTTAATTTATTTAATAGTAATTATTTTTTTTTTTAAAATTTTTTTATTTTTTTTTATTTTTCTTTTCTATGCGTCTTTTATATAGATAATTATTAAGTTTAATTATTATATTTATTATATTAATTAGAATATTTAATTATTTTAAAATTTTTATAATTTTATTCTTAATCTTATTTTTTAATTTTTAGTAAAATTAATTTATTTTAACTTTATTATTTTATCCTAAATAAAAGTTAATTTAATAAAATTATAATATATAATCTAATATTAATATAATTTATTATAATTATTATATCTTTTATATTATAAAATTTTATTTATCTATTTTTCTAAATATTAATTTGATTTTTTTAATAAATATTATATAACTAGTAAATATTCTATTAATATTATTTTTTTTATCATCTTTAATATTTTTAAATTATAATTATATATAGAATTTAAATTAATCTATTATATCTTCTTCTAAGAAAATAGAGATTATTAAAATTTTATTTAATTTTTTTATAAATAGATATATATTAATTATAAAATATAATTATATTTATATTAAAATAATTATAACTTTTTTTATTTTCTTCTAAATAGTATTAGCTTATTAATTTTAAGTTTTAATTTATTAGCTTATATTACTTTTAATTTAATAATATATATTTTTATTTATTATATTTTTTAAATTATTAGAGTTTTACTATCTATAATACTTTTAATTAATATATTATTTATTATTTTAATTTATTTTTTTTTAAGTAGTATTTATTTAATATAATAATATCTTTTATTATAATAGTATTTAAATTCTAATATATTTTAAAATTAAGATAATAGTTTTTTTATTATAAATTTAAATCTATCTTAGTTAAATAGTATTATATTAAGATATATTAGATTTAATTAAACTATATAAAAATTCCTAATTAATAGTTAATAAAAAGATTTAAGTAAATAAAATAATAATAATTAAATTAAATAATAAAAGTCTTAATAATTATAATTAAAATAGAAAAGATCCTCTATATAATTTAATATTTATATAAGTATAAATACCTTATTAATTCTTATTATTATATTTAAATAATTTATATTAAAAAATTATAAAGAATTAAATATATAATAATAAAAGAGTATTTTTATATATTTAATTTTTCTTATTTTATATACTTTATATTATATACTTTAAAAGTAATAAATATAAAATATATAATATTTTTCTAATAATATTATATTATTTAGTATACTTATTATCTTATTAAATAATAATATATTATTTTTATTTTTATATAATCTAATATATATTCTATATAATTATAATCTAATTTTATTTATTATTAGTGGTTGGTTCTTAGTTAATCTAGTATAAGTATATACCAAAATAAGCCTTTCCTTTCTCGCAATAATCCCTTTTAGCGTCATGCAGGTTGGTTCATAACACAGCGCTTCTACTCTCATTGATTGTTTTAACTTGTTTCATCCTAACCTACACCCGGAAAAGCTCCGGATCAACAATTATTTCAAAAGTTTCTCTGTATCGCATCTTACTGCAAGAATACCATGATGTCACTTGAAATCCCAATACAGTGGAAAACAGTCCATGGTTCGTGCTGTGGTATTTTGGCAAAATCAGTTTCCCTCATGAACTCACTCTCTTTCAATTCCACACTTGAAACAAACTAATCCGTATACGGTTAAGCGTTTAAATAATCCTATTCTAGAATGTTCGCTTGTCTACTCCGTAATGCGAAACATTATTGCGACCGAACCTCATCGTAAATTACACGTATTATCGTATCTAGGCAGACAGTCTGAAGTCTCCTATTTGATTGAGTGCATGAGGTGTGACGGCCTCGCAGACAGGTGTCACGTGGCGTGCGGGGTTGACTGAAGACGAGGCTGAGTTGCTGTATCATCCTCTTCAATCAATTTCTGTCCTGTGCCTCTACTTTGATGACCGTGTTCCTTGAACGAGCTAACTTGTAGATGGCTGGAGCTATCAGACTCGAAACGATCACAACTTGATCACTTCAATCTGAGTTAAAAGAGAGCCATCCATAATCAGTCAGATAACATCCGAAAATCGATCCTGACAGCGGGTGGCGCGAATATTATCCATTACTAAGGATGACTAACCCCAACAACTACACAGTCAGATGGATATACGCATTAAGCATAGAATACGTTACCGCACTAGAAGTCCTCAATGACGAGCATAAACCACTAGAGTGTGTTTCGCCTAATAATACCAACAACTATACACTAGGCAGGCTTAGAGAACATAACATTATTATTACTATATTATCTAAGAGTAAATATAAAATAGATTCTACTACTAGTATAACTATATATATATTTTATAGTTTCTTAAATGTTAGAATCGGCTTGATGGTGGGTATTGGTGGTAGAGTATTAAATAAAAAGTATAATATCTATTTTAGTGATATTATAGTTAGCGCACCTTATAATAATAAGGGTGATGTTTTTTAATATAACTTTAGTAAAATAATATAGAAGCAGGCTTTTTAATATATATAATTCCTAAATTAATTTCTGACGATACTACGCACCATAATTATAGGGATCCGGGCCTAGTATAAGAGGAAAGGGTATAAGCTTAAGGAGATTATTAAACTTATTTTAGAGAAGAATCTAAGATTATATTAAGAATATATATAGCCTTAGTTAAATATTAATAGGCTTTTTTATCCTTATATTATCTATGATCTAAGAGGTTATATAATATTCTATATAAAAAACCCCTCGCATCTAGTAGAATGATAAAGGCAAATAATATATAAGAATAATTTAGCTATTTACTATGGCTTGATTATATCTAGAAACTAGTTAATGAAAGATGCTGTTATCTGTGATCGACTTGCAGCAGAGAAGGATGTTCTATGTTTTGAGATGGAAGTGGTAGGCTTGATGAATCTTTTTCTATGTCTGGTTATATAGGGCATTTATGACTACTCCGATTCTCACAAGAATAAAGAGTGGCAAGGATATGCTGCAATGGCTGCGGCTGCTTATACAAAGGAGCTCCTCTCTCGCATTCCGCCAAATAAGGTCGAGGCAGAGAAGAAGATCATTGATAGACTATCTTCTGGTCAGTCTTTACAGTAGCACTTTCCTAGAGTTCTTAATTGACGGGACGTACAGCCGAGAAGAACATCATAAATAAAGTCCATAAGACCACTCAAAAGATAATCACTACAATCGAGATCTCAGAGACTAACCGTCGGCGCGAAAATATAATAGCAAAACTACCATACACAAAAGGCGCTACCTTTGACTCTTCTAATGAGGGTCTAAATCCGAGATGCCACCCAGAAACTAGAATCAACTTGCTACATCAAATCAAAGAATAGGCACAAGACTAACAAGGAAAGTCAATATTCTAGCTTAAAGGAATAGCTGGTATAGAAAAATCAATAATTTCTAGAATAGTAGCCGAGTGCTTTAGTATAAAAAAAAAATTAAATAGTAATTTTTTTTTTAAATAAGGCGAGGCTAATTAGGGTACCATAAAAATGCTTTTTACTATAATTTATATCTAACTATTAAAAAAGATTCTATTATTAATTATTTATATTAAAATAATAATTAATACTAATCCCTATATCTCTAATAAATCAATGGGGGAGTAATTTAAGAAACTGATTTACCAACCTCTATTACAGATTTAGGGTCAGCTCGCCTTAGCCTCTAGGCTTATTATAGTAGTTGACACCTTAGATAAGTATATATAGGATAGAAACACACTCCTTCGCCTTCTCTTATAAATAAGGAGTAAATGGTCACTAAATCTATAAATATTTATTATAAGCAGATTAGAACAGTAAATTTGATCTAGATTTGCAGTCGTACCTAAAGAAGAATATAAGAATATAGAGCTTTATAAGATACTTTAGCTAGTTATTAAGTAAGATATTTATAATTTTCTTAAATACAGCTTTGCGCAAATTCAGAAGAAGTTTATAAAAAATGGCTGGTCACTTCCTTCTAACTGGCCTAGACTAAAGGCGATATCTACCTTAGTTAAAATAGCTGTTCCACTCTTCATTTTTGCCGCTACTCTATACTGATTTATAGAGGACTAAGCATGGTCGGACCTAATTGGCCAGCTGAAAAAGGTGCTTGAATATTAAAGCATGAAAAGTGGCTCTAAGATGAACAAGCTAGATACCACTTACTCTCTAATTCTAAACTAGCTAATCTATAGAAAATTAAAAAACAAATAAATTTTATTAATAGAAAGATTTTGAATAATTATAGGTATAATTATTCACTTAGCAGAGCCTCTCTCCTAGTTATCTTTATCATCTTTGCTTAATATCAACAAAGAACAGATTGAAAGACAGCTCTCGTCTCTCTATTCAGTACTTAGTGTGCCATCCTCTACAGACTCTCCAATCAGGATGTTCCATCTCTCCTTCCATGAGTTCCTCGTGTACTCTAACAAAGGTCACACAAACCCATTCTAGATAGATGAGAGGGAAATGTACAAGATGATTATAGCTAAATGCCTTGAACAAATATCGCGACGGGGAAGTCTTCAAGAAAATATATACCATCTGCCAAGCTACGGGATACTACGAGCTAAAATCGATAGCAGAATCATAATCAAGCACTTACCAACAGACATGCAATATGCTTACCGTTTCTGGGTATACCATTTGCGAGAGAGTCAAGTACGCATCAATGATAGTGATCCGATCTATAAGTTCCTACAAGATCACTTTTTACATTGGTTGGAATCATTGAGCCTTCTGGGAAGCATTGCAGAAGGTCGCAACCTAATTCAGACATTACAGACTGCTGTAAGTTCAATTTTGACTTTTATTAGATTATGTTGTCTGAAATTATCTAGAGTGATAAAGACACAGAGACATATCGATTTCTCGATGACGCAATGCGATTTATTCGAAAGAATAGTTCCATGATTGACCAGGCGCCTCTCCAGCTCTATATATCTGCACTCATTTTTGCACCGAAGTCAAGTATAATCAAAAACACGTTCATCGATAATATCACCCATCAGTTTCAGATGATAACGGAATTGGACTCGACTTGGAGTTCACTCCTGCAGACTCTCAAGGGTCATTCGAAGTCTGTTACAACTGTGGCGTTCTCTCCTGATGGCAAGCTGTTAGCTACAGGCTCCGCTGACAATGCAGTCAAGCTATGGGATTCGGCAACTGGCACTCTACATCAGACTCTCGAGGGCCATTCTAATTCGGTTAATGTAGTGGCGTTCTCTCCAGATGGCAAGCTGGTGGCATCAGGCTCCAAGGACAAGACGGTCAATCTCTGGGATTTGGCTACAGGCACTCTGCAGCAGACGCTTGACAGTGAAATAGCGACTAATACAGTGGCATTTTCGCTAGATGGCAAGATGTTGGCCACAGGCTCTGATGATGATACAATTAAACTCTGGGACCTGGCTGCTGGTGCTCTACAGCAGACTCTCGAGGGCCATTCTAATTCGGTTAATATAGTGGCGTTCTCTCCAGATGGCAAGCTGGCCTCAGGCTACAAGGACAAGACGGTCAAACTCTGGGATTTGGCTACAGGCACTGTGCAGCAGACGGTCATAGACCACTCTTCTTTAGTTCTAGCAGTGGCGTTCTCTCCCGATGGCAAGCTATTGGCCATAGGCTCTAATGATGATACAGTGGAACTCTGGGATCCGGCCACTGGCACTCTGCAGCAGACGCTTGACAGTGAAATAGCGACTAATACAGTGGCATTTTCGCTAGATGGCAAGATGTTGGCCACTGGTTCCACTCTAGATATGGTCGAGCTCTTCGATCTGACTACTGGCACTCTACTGCAAACCCTTCAAGGTCGCCTTGGGTCAGCTAATGTAGTCGCGTTCTCTCCCGACAGTAAGCTCCTAGCCATAGGCTCTAATGACAAGACAGTCAGGCTCTGGGATTTACCTATTAATACTCCGGAGCAGACCTCTCAAAGCCACTCTAATACGGTTTGGTCGGTTTTGTTCTCTCCTAATGGCATAATAGTAGCATCAACCTCCTTTGACAATACAGTCAAGCTCTGGGATCCAGCTACTGGTGCTCTACAGCACACCCTTCAAGGCCATTTAGGACAGATCTTCATGGTAGCGTTCTCTCCCAATAGCGAACTCCTAGCCACAGGCTCCCAAGACAGGACAGTCAAGCTCTGGGATTTACCTAATGGGAATTTGCGGCACAACCTTCAAGGCCACTCTAGTACAGTTTGGTTAGTGCTGTTCTCTCGTGATGGCAAGCTGGTGGTCACAACCTGTTACGATTACACAGTCAAGTTCTGGGATTCGTCTACTGGCACTCTGCTGCACACCCTTCATAGGTGCTCTAATCCGTTCAGTAGTATACTGACATTCTCTCCTGATGGCCAAGTACATGATACCGATCAAGGAATATTTTCTTTTGGATCTCCTCATGTTCAGGGCCGCGACCTGTATCAAGGCAGTATTCGTAACAACCTTCGTGACAATACACTAGTAAAGGACGAATGGCTGGTTCGAAATGATATAAATGTCATTTGGTTGCCTGATGAGTATCGAGCATCTTCTTCCGCCGTCTATCAGAGCATGTTCGTTATGTAGACTTCCGCATAACCCAACTTGGGTCGAAGGTATCGACCCAAAACCCAACCCAGCCTGGGTCCGGGTTGAATTTCTCTAACCCAGACCCAACCCAGACCCAATACTGGGGCCCCAACAAAACCCATTAAAACCCAATGTGACCCAACTTTTACATAACTTTGATCATAAAACTGCGTAGTCATCAAAATAATATACTGTATTTTACACTGGTTTTAGGTGATACTGACTATCACTACACATTCACGATGTAAATCTCCTTAAAATGTATAATATAACTTGAGATTCTTTTCGTCTGGACTTAGTTTACAATCGATTACTTATGAAAATGTTAAGAGAAAGTAGGCGGGGGAGATGGAGTTAGAAGCCTGATATCCTGGCTAGTCAATGTAGAAATATATATATCTCTCTCTCTCTCTATTGTAGTTTTTATAGAGATGCAAATGCAATGATAGCAAAACTTAGTGAATCTTTCTAGGTTGAAGGTATTGTTCTAAGAGTGTCGGTCTATTCTAGTCCTAGATCAGTTTAAAGAATTAGGGAAAAGTGTTATGAGCTTATCTTATGAAGGGTATTTAGATGAAGCCTTCATGATTGCTTCAGTGATTGCTTCATTTCTCACCGCCCGGCAGTATAAGTAATCGCTTCAATGATCGCCTCATTAAAGGTAAGTTACCCCTGTGAGCTCTTTCCTGCAACATACGTTAAAATTTTTGAGGATCTAAAAGTGATGTTGGGGTGGGAATTGGGGGTTTTCTGGGTTCTTTGGGTTTTAACTGGGTTATTGCTGGGTTCTTTGGGTTTTAACTGGGTTTTTCTTGGGTTTATTGGGTTCTTATTGGGTTTTTGCTGGGTTTTCTGGGTTAGGCCTATAGATAAGTGGATCTTGTAAACAAATCAAACCTGATCAGATCTATACAATATCTTATGTTCTATTTGCTTTTTTTACCCTCTACTTTGATAGTCGAACTGTCGATTTACTTTAATATTCCTAAATATTCTTACTTTATAGGTATTTATCTTCTTCCTTACCTTCTTTCTTATCTACTAGATTGATTAATCATGTCGCAAAGTCAGCACTCTGACTTCACATCCTCCTTTTATAATGGTGAGATAGATAATTTTAGCTATCTAACATCATCAAACCATCTTGCTACTCCGTCTACTAGTCAATACGCGCTTGATATCTCAGACCAAGACTTTCTACAACCGAATATTCCTCAAGCAATCCCCTCTTGCTTCACACGCGTTGGACCTGACCGAAGGAAGGCCTTTCTTCTCTATGATAGAATGGCGCATAATGACTGGGTGGACTGGTGGCTTCAGACTGATTTTGGAAGAAAGAGCAAGATTAACTGGGATTCGACACGACATGCAGAGATTTGGGGCCACTATCACCAGGTTGCTCATAGTTTAGATGGTGCGCCAAAGGTTATGTGTCAACGCTGTGGAGCTATTCTTGAGCACCCCTATACAGTTAACTCAAAGACAAAGGGCAAGATACAATATCATGGCACATCAACAATGCAGAAGCACCTAAAAACAGCTGGGTGTCTAAAGAGTGAGCGAGGGAAGAGAGCAGAGATAACTGGGTTTCTCAAGAATAGTGTATGTCTCTATATCTTTACAGTCTTTCTACTAAAGCTCACTTCTAGCTATATCTATTTTGCTAATTTAATTTATCTTAGAGAGAATCTTCTACTACTATAGCTTTCTCACAAAAAGCTTGGGAAGAAGATATCTTACAATTTCTTACACTTAATCGACTCCCATTTCATCTTATTGAGCATTCAACATTTCGACAACTTATTTCTCGGGCTCGCTCTGCTCCATCACTGCCAACAATTCCCTCTGCTGATACAATCCGCCGCCGATTAAAGAGCCTTGTTCAAGACCGGCAAGAGACTATTCTTCAAACACTACCTACTGGCTCAAAGATCTCAATCGCATTGGATTGCTGGACGTCTCCATTCTCACAGGCGTTTATGGCAATCACTGGCTACTTTATTGATGCTGATTGGGTCTATCGCGAGGTGCTACTTGGGTTTAAGCCTCTTCATGGGCCACATACTGGTGTGAATCTCAGTAACGTTGTTCTTCAAACTCTTACAGAGCATAATCTTGAATCGCGAGTCTTTGGATTAACGACAGATAATGCGTCTAATAATAAGACTATGTTAGATTCTCTTCAACAAGCTCTACCAGATGACGTTATTATCACCCAGATTCCATGCCTTGCTCATGTTATTCAGCTCAGCCTCAACCAGCTTCTTGATCGCATTAAGGCAGTCCCATTAAATGACTCTGCGGTGACAAAGTGGACAGAAAAGCAATCTGGACTAGCAAAAGCGAATGCACAGCACCAAGGGCGAGAGATATCCTATACTTTAAACAAGGTCCGGTATCTCGCAATCTATGTGAACGCCAGTCCTCAGCGCCGGGAGACATTCTGTAATCTCCAGACATCAAGCGTGAAACTAGTGCCTATCCAAGATGTGAGAACTCGATGGAATTCAACTTTTCTCATGCTTCGTCGGGCAAAGCGTCTGCGCAGTATCTTTGCGCCGTTTTGTGCAGAGTATGACTGCGAAGAGATGTTACTTCAAGATGAGGAGTGGCGTCAAGTTGACTATCTTCTTTGTATTACTGAGCCATTCTTTAACTATACAACTCAGTTATCAAAGACCCGAGACGTCACAGCTCATTATGTGTTTAAAATTTATAATAAACTCTTCGAGCATCTTGAGCAGTCAATGAAGCAGTTACAACGAAAGCGCGCTCCATGGAAGCAACAAATGCTTCATGCACTAGAGGCCGGTCGGACAAAGCTTGATGAGTACTACTCTCAAACTGATTATATTCCAGGGCATATCTATGCAGTCAGTACGATGCTAGCACCGGTGAATAAATTCAAATTCTTCCTTACAAAAGATTGGGATCAGAAATGGCGAGATATCTATCGCAAGTCCTTCCAACAGGCTCTTATTCCATATCAAGAGCAACTTTCAACAATCTACCAGTCTTCCGACGGGCCTCGCTCAATTGCTCGGCTAAGCTCAAAGCTTGATGAGATGTTAGATGAGAGTCAGGCACAGCCAAATACAACAACTGATGAAATGACCCAATACCTTGATAGTGGTTAGTTTATATAAAGCTTTTATAAAAATATACTGATTGGTTAATAGACACTATTCATATTGCGCCTCTTGCATTCTGGAAAGAGTATCAAACTCGCTTTCCAGCAATTGCTGCCCTTGCGCGAGATATACTCTCTTTCCCTGCAACAGGCGCAGGAGTGGAACGGCTCTTTAATACTGCACGGGATATCTGTCATTATCGTCGAGGAAGAATGAAGTCGCAGACAATTGAAGAATTAATGATGTTTCTTTGCACTTCACGGTTTGATATAGAAGAGCGGGAGGCAAAGCTTCTAGAGAAATTCTTCTCCTATGAGGAAATAGAATCTGCAAAGGAGGAGAAGGATGAAAAGCTGGATGAGATTGAGATAGATCTAATTAGTGATACTGAGGAGCAGGATACTGTACTAAAGAATGAGATGGGGCTAGACGAGGTAGGCGAGGCAGATGAAGAAGGTGAAGCTCATATACCACTGCCTAGGAATGACACCCAGGTACGGATCTCAGGACGGAAGCGCAAGAGTCGAGATGATGGTATGTTTGAATATCATTAGCTAGTATTAGAATGTCAATACTAAGCCTCACTTCCCCGGATTTGGTTGTAAAGGAAATACTGAATATTACAGACAAAATATGCATAATTTATGTAGTCTCGGGCCTTGGCATATATGTTACGTTTGTAACCCAAGTTGGGGACCCAGACCCAGACTGGGTCGCCCAAGTATAACCCGGACCCAAAGCTGGGTCAGAGTATTCGACCCAAAACCCAACCCAGGCCGGGTTGGGTCCGGGTTGGGTCCGGGTTATATTGGGTCATGCGGAAGCCTATCGTTATGGGACATGATTCAGGACGAGTTACCTTTCTGAAGTTGTAATGACGTTGGATCTATGATGTACAGGCATATTCAAAATCTCCTTCTGTCACGGACCTGGATCCAACTTACTTAAGCAGTGGTGTGTTGAGATACGTTAGGCTTGATTGAACCTCACACAGGTTTCTGGACCGTCGATAAAGGTAAGTAGAGTAAAAAAGTATTAAGAAATCGATCAATAAGCTTAATAGTCTTTAATGTAAGGAGGATAGAAGAGATTTCCTGTATAGCCTGGTGCTCATGTAACTTAGAATACCTTACTGATTCTCATTGTAGTTTTCTATCAAAAAGAATGATTAAAGTTGCATGGACCTTCAGGAGAATTCTGCCGCTAGTGGAAGCGTGCGCATGTGAGATAAATTCAGTAATACGAATACAGAATTTCCTCTATCCTGTATCATGAAACATTCCATACCGTCTCAATACCTGCAGCTCAGACAGGGGCTCGGAATAATTCACAAATACGGACTAGCGCCTTCTTGGCTACAGGGGTTCAGAAACAATCGATGTCTGTAGAAGTGCTCACTAGTTTTATGTTACGAACCAACCTACATGACACTAAAAGGGACTATCATGAGAAAGAAAAGGCTCACTTTAGTATATACTTATACCAAATTAACTAAGAACTAACCACTAGCAATAAGTAAAATTAAATTATAATTATATAGAATATATACTAGATTATATAAGAATAGAAATAATATATTATTATTTAATAAAATAATAAATATATTAAATAATATAATATTATTAAAAAAATATTATATACTTTATATTTATTACTTTTAAAGTATATAATATAAAGTATATAAAATAAAAAAAATTAAATATATAAAAATATTCTTTTATTATTATATATTTAATTTTTTATAATTCTTTACTATAAGTTATTTAAATATAATAATAAAAATTAGTAAAATATTTATACTTATATAAATATTAAGTTATATAAAAAATCTTTTTTATTTTAATTATAATTATTAAGACTTTTATTATCTAGTTTAATTATTATTATTTTATTTATTTAAGTTTCTCTATTAACTATCAATTAGGAATTTTTATATAGTTTAATTAAGCCTAATATATCTTAATATAATATTATTTAACTAAGATAGATTTAGATTTATAATAAAAAAATTATTATTTTAATTTTAAAATATATTAAAACTTAAATATTATTATAATAAAAAGTATTATTATATTAGATAAATATTATCTAAAAAGAAAATAAATTAATATAATAAATAATATATTAATTAAAAGTGCTGTAGGTAGTAAGGCTTTAATAATTTAAAAAATATAATAAATAAAAATATATATTATTAAGTTAAAAGTAATATAAGCTAATAGATTAAAGCTTAAAATTAATAAACTAATATTATTTAAAGAAAAATAAAAGAAGCTATAATTATTTTTAATATAAATATAATTATATTTTATAATTAATATATATCTATTTATAAAAAAATTAAATAAAATTTTAATAATTTTTATTTTCTTAAAAAGAAATATAATAGATTAGTTTAAATTTTATATATAATTATAATTTAAAGATATTAAAGATAATAAAAAAAATAATATTAATAAAATATTTACTAGTTATATAATATTTATTAAAAAAATTAAATTAATATTTAGGAAAATAGATGAATAAAATTTTATAATATAAAAGATATAATAATTATAATAAATTATATTAATATTAGATTATATATTATAATTTTATTAAATTAGCTCTTATTTAGAATAGAATAATAAAACTAAAATAGATTAATTTTACTAAAAATTAAAAAATAAAATTAAAAATAAAATTATAAAAATTTTAAAATAACTAAATACTCTAATTAATATAATTAATATAATAATTAAACTTGATAACTATCTATATAAAAGATATATAGAAAAGAAAAATAAAAAAAAATAAAAAAATTTTAAAAAAAAAAATAACTATTATTAAGTAAATTAGGAATAGAAATAATATAATTTTTATAAATTAATATTAATAAATTTAGATATAATAGCTAAATAAAAAAAATAAAATAAAAAATTAAAAGATAAAAGTAATATAAAATATTATAATTATTATAAAAAGAAATACTATACTAGAAAATATAAAAATTTAAAATAAAAATAATAAATTAAAATAATATAAAATAATAATTTTAATAAAAAAAACTAAATAAATTATATTAAATAGAATTATAAATATAGTATTAATAATTACTAAAATATCTATAATAAATAAAATATAGAATTTAAAAATTAGAAAAAAATTAAGACTTAAAAATAAATATAATAAATATAAAATAAATACTTAAAATAATTTAAAAAATTAAAAAATAAATAAAAAATTATTAATTAACTAAAAATTAAGAAAGAAATTAATAATATAATTTATAATAATCTTAAAAATTAATTTAAGGATATTCTAAAAAAATAAAAAATTAAAAAAATTTTTATTAATAATAAATAAGAAAATATTAAATTAATATTTAAATTTAAATATAAATTAAACTATTAAGAATTATATAATAACTCTAAATATTTAAAATATAAATTTATTATATAAATCTTCTATATTAAAGATTTATATAGTATATATTTAAATATAAAATAAAAAAATAGATATTATTTAAAAGTAAAAAAAAGAAATAAATTAGAAAATTATAAATAATTATAAAAATAAAAAAAAGCTCTAAAGAATTTATAATATATAATAAATATTATAATATTTAAAAATATAAAATAGTAAGTAAAAATTAAAAATATATAAAATATTTAAATAATTAAAAAATCTAAATAAAGAACTAGAGTAAAGATAATATTTAATAATAAATTAAAAATTTTAAATAAATAAAATTAATAAATAAAAAAAATATTAAAGAATTTAATTAATATATAATATACTCTAAATAATAAAATAATATAATAAAAAAATATTAGAAAGATATTTATAAAAATTAAAAAAAAATTTAAAATAATAAAAAAGAAAGTTAAAACTATTATATAAGAATAATATTTAAAAATTAAAGCTAATATACTAGAATTAAAGATATAAATATTAATTAATTTTAAAATAATAAAAAATTTTATAAATCTAAAAATTTAAAAATAATTATAGATTTTAAAATAGAAAAAATTAATATTAATATTATTTAATAAATTAAATAAAGAAATACTTATAAAAAATAATATTATAAATAAAATAGAATAGTTATTAATAATTATTAATAAATATATAAAGATAATTAATTTTAATATTATAAAATTAAAGAATAATAATATTATTCTAAAAATTCTATAGCTAAGAAAATATAATTTAAAAATTTACTAAAAGATAAAATAATTATATTTAATAAGATATAATTATAGAATAATTTAAACTATTAAAATTTTTATAATAAAAAAAAATTTAGAGATTATTATAAAAAAAATTATAAATATTTTTATATAAAATAAAATTAAGAATAAAATTATTATTAAAATTATAAAAAAGAAAAGATATTAACTAAAAAATAATATAAATATAATATTATTTAAAAAATATTAATAATATAAAGATTTATTTAATAAAATATATAAAATATTATTAAAATATAATAAGTAAGATTATATTATTTTATTTAAAAAAAAAAAAAAATTAATATCTTAAAAAATTTACTTAATATTAGAAAATAAAAAAAAAATTTTAAAAAAATATATTAATAAAAATTTAAAAAAAAAATATATATAGTTTTTAATATTATTAATAAAATATCTAATACTATTTATTAAAAAAAAAAAATAATAAATTTAAGAATATATATTAACTTTTAATAATTTAATAATATTATAGTAAAAAATAGCTATTTTTTATTTTTAATTATAAAAATATAAGATAAAGTTTAGAATAAAAAATAATTTATTAAATTTAATATTATTAATATATATAATTATCTTAAAATTAAAAAAGATAAAGAATAAAAAATAATATTTAAAATAAAATTTAAATACTATAAATATTTAATTATATTATTTAAACTTTCTAATATATTAATAATATTTTAATAATATTTTAATAATATATTAATAATATAATATTATTCTACTTATATAATTTTATTATTATATATTTAAATAATATTTTAATATTTTTAGATATACTATAGGAATATATATAATATATTAAAAAAATACTAAAATAGTGGACTAAACGGCAAGTCGACCACATGAAGTAGCGTCAAGTGACACTTCTTTATGCAGTTGATTGGCCAAGTTTATAGGCACACTCCCGCAGAATATGACGACGCACTCCCTCCATTTAGCACATAATTTAGCTGGCCCTAAGTATCCTCTATATAATATATGATATTACCGTCTACTAATAAATTATCTATTAGCTAAGAAGAAAGCTATAATCTAATATAATTATTAATCTATAATAGATTCTACTATAGTATAGCTGTCTAAATTATAGATTATAAGAAATATTATTATAAGTGAGTAAATTGCTTAGTCTTAGAAGATAGATTATACCTTAATATATATCTTTAAGATAGCTAGAAAATATTATTATAAAAATAATCTAGTAATCTTTATCTCTTAGATGGACTAAAAGCGCTACTATAAAAATAAATATACCTTCTTATCTATAGATAGCAACTCTATTTTTAGTAAAATAATTATAAATTCTATTTATAATACTAATAGCTCTAGTGTCGATAAAGACTAATAAGAAAATTATAATAATCTTATAGATTTTTTTACTAATAATAATAATAAAAATACACATTCTCTAAATTATTATTTAAAGCTTCTTAGTAGCCTTAAAGACTATAAATATAAAAGTATTAAGTATATATTAAAAAGTCTTACCTTACTAGACTATATTGAGGAGAATTAAATAAAGTATATTAAAAGTATTGAGATATTTAGACTATTATAGCTAATATAGTTCTTTAAATTCTATACCTATATAAAATAAGATCTAATCTAATTATATAAAATGCTAACTATTCAAGTGTATTATACCTTCTTAGAATAGATCTTAAATTAGAAATAGAGAAAAGATGGCAGGCTACTTAAAGATATTAAAGTGTAGAGCTTATTCTATATATTTTAAAAGATCTTTTATCTTATCTATAAGAGAGCTAATTCTCAAAAAATCTCTAATAATATATAGGTTAAAATAGGGCCTATAAATACCCTTTATAAAGTTATTATATAGTAGAATTTATAAGTTAATAATATCAGCTTATGCGAGAACTTGCCGAAAAGTATAGATTAACCATAAAAGACTATAGAAAAGCTATAGTATATATTAAAGATCTTATATTAATTATTAAAACTACCACTATAATAGACTAGAAGAAGTTTAGTTATAATTATTATTATATTAAACTATATCTATTTTTATAGCTTACTAGCTTTACCACTAACCGCCCTACAGCAATCTTAGACCTTTGCTATTAGTATATTTAAGTAATATTTTTTTATAATTCTAATAATAATCCTAACTAGATCTTACTTAAATTTATTTTTAAATTTATAAAGACTTTCCTAGGTACTATAGATATATAAATAAAGTTTTATTAACTAATAATTTAGTATATGTCCTTTAATATAAGCACAGTAATATCTTTTTAATATTAAAGATTCTATTTAATCTATTACTAGTCCTTAGTCCTCATATCTTTTTATTAAGCTTATTATTTAGAAATAATGCTTTTTAAGAGTAGAAAAAATAATAGTTAGTATTAATAAAATAACTTTTATATTTATATATTCCTCTTAGCTATGAAGAATTAAAATTATTATTTAAATAAGAATTAGATAGCGTTCTAGTCTTTTGTTAAATATTGTAATAGTTTAAAGAAAGTATATTTTTAAAAAACTAACTACTCCCTTACTTAACTATATTATATTGGATGTGAGAGGTTAATTTTATAAAAAGGTTTAAAATACTTATTCACTTATATGTTTTTAGATGGGGTACTAGATAGATATTAAATAGTAGTAGTATATATCTCTCTTATCTAGTAAATCCTATAGCCTTCTCTATAATAATGATTAACTAATAGGAAATTTAAAGAATATAAATAATGCTTTTTAAAATATAATACTTAAATATGCTAATTCATAAACCTATATAAAATACTATATATTATATGAGGTCGGCGTGGATATGGCTAGCATGATCCATAAGCAGGATTCTTAGCAGAGACAATCAATACATATATAGAACGATATGATGTAAGCTGTATGCCGTATAAGCAGGACTATTGACCTAAACCAACTAATTGAGCTTACGGCTGAGCAATCGCGTTCGGTGAATAAACTGCCTGAGATTTAAGATATAATTTATAAATAGGATAAACTAACTCAACGTCTTAGGCGGCTGTTAAAGGGCACGTCGGAGTATAAACCAATTTAGAAACTTATTAATTAATTAAATAGTATAAAAGCAAAGACTAAAAAGGAATTATTAAAGAAGATTAAGAATAACTATAATTAGGAATAGTTAATGAGATAGATTAAACTCTAACTAGAGCTTATCTTATTAAATTTACTAGAGGATGAGCTATAAAAGTAATTATAATTAGCCTAATTAAAGTTCTTAAGCATTATAAATAATATATTTAAGAATTCTAAAGATCTTCTACTAGTATTAAAATATTTTATAAAAGCAATTCTTACTTTATCTAAGCTAATATTAGGAGAGGAATTACTTTAGAGAATCAAGATTATTAATACTAGCGCTATAGTATATAGATTTAAAGAGAGCTGGACCTCTCGCAAAATCCATAATAAGCACCGTTACGCTAAGAAGATAGTTGATGAAGCAGATGATATATCTAAATATATATTGCCTAACCCTGCTCTAGAAATAAGGCTTCAGGAAGCAATTTATATAGTTTTAAATGATAAATGGCTTAAATACTGTTTTATTTGCGTAGGAAATCCTAATCTTGATATCGGACTCTATATATAACAGTTCTATGAGCATGGCGACGTCACAAAATATATTCGCTATAAGCACCTCAAGCATATTTTTGTTATAGATGCTCCTATTTATAGGATTTATAGTAAGATATTTCTCTATGAGTAGGCCTTTAAGCGCTATGTAATAGATATTTATTCTATAGTTATTTAAGTTCTGATGGCTATACTTATATATAGTTAATTCTATGTCTAGTTATTATCTTTTATTAGTTTTTAGTATGATTTTATTAAATCTGATTAGGATAATACTCAGCCTCATTCTTCTCTTTGATAGAATATTAATTTAAATAGAATAGTAAAGATATGTCTTTATTTATAATTATTAATGATTTTTAAGATACTACCAGAGCTGAGTATATTAGTATTAAAAAGTAAAATCCTATGCTATATAAATTAGTAAAGTGAAGTGACTACTAATTACTACACAATATGAGAGTTTTTAAGTCATAGAGTATGCCTTAAGCTAGGATTTTAAAATAGTACTAGTTACTAGGGCTTCGAATCTAAGGTGCTTAAATTGAACAAAATATTATATGGCTAGATATGCCTTATTAAATCATGTCTATAATTGGACTTGACTAGTAATTCTATTATACGTAGGATGAGCTGTCTCTAGGCAGGGATTATAAGCGCTAATATAATATTAAAAATTGAGAATAATCAGACCATAAGGCGCTTTAAAAGTATATTATATATTAAAAGAAAATTATAAATTCTAATCTAATTAATGATGCAGGAACTAGCTATAATAGTATCTAGGAAAGTGCTAGATTGCTTTTATATATAACTATAAATTATACATAAATTAAGCTATATAACTCTTCTAATAAACTCCATCTCGAAATCTTTATTTAAGTAGTCTCATCAGATAAGATTTTAATACTAGACCTCTAAGGTATTGACTGTTTAGAAACCCTTCCAAATAGTATGTCTTGGGTAGAATTACTATATATTAGCTCTAACTCACCCATGTTCTCCGGATTGGATAATCCAGGCTAGGTTATTGATGTTTCGATGGAATATAGCCCGGTTTAAATCCTGCACGCGGTCCTCCTGATCTCATGAGTCATGACTGAGTATCTAGGGCCAGTCATTGTCGTTGTACTATTGGGATATCGACATCTTATCGAGTTGGTAGTGTGATGGTGTCCAGCTATTCTTAGCTAGCTGGCGGAGTTGCTCCTGGAGGCTTTGCAAATTCGATGCTACTATTGGTTAAGAATGCCCTCTTTTTCTGTCAACTCAGTCATGGTGACTCGACAAGGGTAGTGATGGGCATGATCTATGTATGATAAGGAGTTATTGACCTGATCTTGGCCATTTTCTTTATCTGAAGACTAATTCTTTAAGTATATAATATTTTTTACTATCTATTAAGTTTGTTATATTCTTATATTTAAAAATTTTTATCTTCTCTATATCTTTTTATCTATAGTATTCTTATTATAGAAATATTTTAACCATTTTCTTTTGATCTTTTTAATTAAGGGATGTAAAATTTTATAGACTCTCTTTTATCAACTCTTGATGAGTTATTGTTTTGTAATATTAAGAACGCTGTAGAGCCTATTATAGTATTAGATAATAATAACAACTAAGCTTAGGCTTTAGTATTGCGGCTATAGCGTATAAATAAAGCGTAGCTGGACTATAGCTATTTAGATTATAAATATCTAATAGATACTATTGCTGCATAGAATCTTTTACATAAATAGAAGAGATAGAAAAATTCTAATATCCTATCTTTTAAATCTATATTAGTATATATATTCTAAATATATTGTCTATATTCCTTTTAACTAATACCTGCTAGGATTAATTTTTATAAAATATTCAAGATTAGGGTTAAGCGTGGATTAGTGAGATCATAAATCTTTAATCCATACTAAAGAATCTATATAAGTAATAAGAAAATCTTAAAGAGAAATTATAAGTATTAGAAGAGCATGTATAGAAACTCTAAAAAGTTCTAAATAAATAGGAAAATTTTAAGTATATATAGTATTGAATCTATTATGAGTTAAAGGAATACTGGCGTATACTAGGCTATGGCTATATATATTACATTATATATATAAGTGGCATGGATAAGATTAAGCTATTATTCAACTCTAACTATTTAGAGTATAGAGTATTTATTAAATCTTATAGACCCTTCTATCTAGAACTAATTAAATATGATATTTAAAGGATATGGTGAGCGAACTAAGATTTAGCTATTTATATTAAGTTAGATAGTCAGATCCTGTGTGCATTCTTATTAAGACCTGTATTTATACTTTAGAAACGCAGGATAGAGTGTATATAAATATTGATATAAGTGCTTATTCGAATTATTATTATAGAGAAAGATGTGTGAATAAGCTAAGAAAAAAATAGTTTTTAAAATTATAGTTTTGTCTATATGTATTATTGTTAAACATCTTTGAATTATATTATATATAAAAAGGAGACATAGATTTCTCTATATTCTAGATAGTAAACTAAAAGTCAATAACTAAATCACTTAAGACTAGTATCTAGTCTTACCCTCTAATTTTCTGGAATATAAGAATATTAATTATAGCCTTTAATAGTTTTTAAGATACCACTAGTCTTGAGTATTAATATTAGAATAAAATAGCCCTCGCCACATAAATCGATGAGGTGAAATGATTATTAGTTATTATAGACTATGGAGCACTTAAGTTATTAGGTATGTTTTAGACTGAAGTCTTAAAATAATACTTACTACTATAAATAGACAACTAATATGCTTAGACTAAATAAAATGCTGTATAACTAGGTATATCTTGTTAATTTATGTGTAGGCTATGCCCGCAATTAAATCTCTTGATGGAATAACATGGAAAGAGAGAATAGTTAAACAATAAGGTACTCTCAAATGTAGATTAGCCTAGAAATTTTCTATATTAAATATAAAATGGTTTTTATCTCCTATATATTATCACTGTATACCATGTACTATAAGAATTATAAAATCTAATATTTACCCCCGCTACAAGGGAGTGATATTCAAAGGCGAACGTTCTATAAGAATATATATTGCTAAATCAGTTATAATATATCTTAGTACAACGATTTATCTATTCTATAATGTCTAGATTGATGGTAAGAGTATAATTAGAGAAAAAGTAATTATTAAAAACAGCTATATTTATTTATCTTAAATTTATAGTTAGGTCTTAAAAGGGTTTATTAAGTACACTAAAATTGATATTTTTATAATTATTAGTAGTAGATATATTAGTTACTACTTTATTTATAATAATAATTAGGTAGACTAAGATACCCTTTATATTATAATAATATGGAATAAAGTAAGATTTAGGGGAGGTAAAGCTATTAGGTTAGAAATATTTAATAATAATTAAGTAGCAGGCGGCTTGTTCTAAGATTCTATAGTAATTAGCTATATATTAATCACTAGTGGCCAAATGATTAAGTTAAAAGTTTCTAACTATAGTCAAGTGTCTGGTGGGCTTATTGAATAGTTAGATATCTAAGGTGATAGAATAATTTATAAGAGAACGTACTTAGATATAAAAATTAATAATCCTATTACTTCCGTGGTATTATATAACTTAGTCAATACTAGTCTAGATTTTAGTTTATAATAAGATCTAGTTCTACTTTATTACTATCACCTATCAGCTAAAATTATAAACCTAATAACTGATCGACTATTCCAGGATCTAGTATATTTAATAAAGGGTAAAATCTAGAGCTCACTAGAGCTAAGCCTATAAGATGGTTATAAATTATATAAAAACTTTGCAGTCTAGGATCTTATTCAGAAGTAGAAGCTATTCAAAGATATATACTATCTAATATAATTAAAAGGCTATCTATACTATAAACTCTTCAAGTTACCATTATTTATTAACTCTATTATATTAAAGCTAATTAAGACTATTATTTTATACTTCTATAGAACCATCTTTAACTGAGAGAATATCTAATAATAGTTTCTTTAATAAGGATTCTATTCTATATCTTAGCATAAATTTTCTGAAGATAGCCTTTATTTAAATATATTAATTTAAAGATTAATTAAAAAGACATTTTTCAGATTTGTGGTATAATTTCTATAATAATAATAACATCTTTCTGTATTAAATGTATTTATAAGATTATACTGTGGCGATTTATTACTTTATTACTAAATTTAGGCGATGCTAAGGATGATATATTATATTATTATTCTTAATTAAGTTCTGCCCCTTTATGTTAGTATTTTATAGTGGTTTATATACTTTTATAAAGAATAGTCTAGTGTCTTTTTTTATGCTTTTTATAAAGTTAAAGTTCAAGTCGTATTTAATAATATTAAAATTCATAATTTACAAAGATAAGAATATAAAATTATTAAATAAAATTTTTTCTTATATTAAGTATGTTCTTGAGATTTAGTTATAGGGTTATAATGTCTTAGAAATATTTAGGAGGTTAAGGTCTTCTTATTATAATTAAGTTCTTCTAACTTTTAGCGCTAGGTACTTTTAATTAGAGTATTTTTAAAGATTTATATTATTTATACTAGGTATTTATATTATTGTTATTAAGTTTTCGTGTTATTTTTGATAAAAATAAAGATCTAGATATATAATTAAGTTTTATTCTGTCTCTGCGAGCTTCTTAATTCTTATAGTATATTCCACAGCTCTAGGTTCTTGCCTATAACCTTTTTTAATGATTGATGGTCAAGAATTATTAAGGGTCTTAGAGGATTAATTAGTTTAATAAGTGTAATAATATTCTTATTATAGAACCCTAGTGATATATATATAATAGATTGTAAAGAAAGCATTTTATTATTATAGAAAAAGAGTATTTTATTACTTATAATAAAAGTAATTAGAAGTTACTAAAACTATTTTTATTTTCTGTTGTTGTATCTTTTTACTATAGAGATATCTCTCTTGCGTATCTTAAGCTTCTAGAATCTTAATATTAGAGATCTGAGTGGCGCGAATATTAGGATATATCCTATATATTCTCTTGGCAGATGAGGACCTTTGAAAATTATTGTGCTGGATAGCTTAAATGGTGATTTTCTGTGTATAATTTACTATAAAAGGCTAATTATATCTTGTTGGTAGTTTTTTAACGCCAAAGATGTAGCTAAATCCTTTTTAAGTAGAATAAAGAGCTTTTTAAGTTTTTTATTTAATAAAAATTCCTAAGTATTTTTAAAAAAATGTAAAATAAAGTCTCTCTATATATAGCAATTATTAATTATAGAGATTAGCAGCTAGATTATTAAATATAAACCCTAATATAGAAAGGGCTTCGTTTAGGAGCCTAGTTGAATAGCGTGTTGATAAATATTGAAGAAGATTGAGATAATAATATATTTAGTATTACTTTTGAAATACTGATACAGACGCCGGCAGGTTTAGATAATTATAAAGAGGCTATTAAAGTCTAGTAGATTCTTTAAGATAATAATTATAAATTTAAAAGGAAGTCTAGATAAATATAATTTCTACTTTTAGATTATAGCTATAGTTTAATTTTAATTTGTGCTTATAATAATGATTAATTATATAGAGAAAGTTTATTTGAGAAGTATCTATAACTAAACAGTAAAAAGAGATCTAATTCTACTATCTTAGTAAATATAGGGATAGTAGATAATATAATAAAAAAAATATTAAAGGTTAATAGTTATAAAAAAGGAGCTATAAAGTACTTAAATACTTTAGAATTTATTAATTAAGTATATTCTAGGCTTAGCTCTAGTTATGCTTTAAAAGATAAAAGCTGTTAGGGTATAAATTATAAGAATAATACTAAATTCTTTTAGCTCTACTTGGCGCTTAATATCAATGATTTCAGCTAATAGAATATTAGTAATTGATATATTTTTTATTACTTAGAGAGGAAAATATTATTAATCTACTAATATAGATCTAAGGTAAAACTCTTTTATACTTTCTACTCTACCTCCTATTCATAGTAATTCTTATTATAATTTCTATAATATTTAAGCTAAATCAATACTTACTTTACTATTAAGTAGTGTAGAATATATTTATCTATCTATAAATACTCTTCTGCACTAAATCAGCTAAATGATAATAGTGGATTATAAATTAAATTAGCTAGTCTAAGAGAAAGAGTTAGATTATATATATAACTTCTATTACTTCTATTAATTCTAGAAGAATTAAAAATTATTTTACTTTCTAGAGTAGCCCTACGCGATTTTATTAAGTTAGTAATTAGTGTTGGTGAATAAATAATTATATATTAATAAATAGTGGCAGACGGCTCTTATTAAATATATTAATTTAGAGATTAATTGAAAAGGCTTTAGAGAAAAAATAATAATTTTTAATATTTAATTATATTTACTATCTAAATATAAATCTATTATTATATTATTCTTCTCTTTACTCTTGCTTTTTTTCTAATTTATTTTATTGCTTTATTTTTATAATAAATCCTATGCTGCTTAAGACTCTTTTGTTATTATTTATAGTTCTATTTAATAGTCACATCATTTAGGCCATGGGAACCCGACCTGTTTTGGGATATCTTCGTTTCTTATGGGAGTAATGGTTAAAGGTCCACATTTAAAGGAGTTGCCGTGAGGATCCGTTTTAATATCAAATCCCCCAAAATATCTTTCGATACTCCCGTCTGGGTATTTCCTCAGACTGCTCCCATCTGCAAACTGATAGTAACCACTCTGCAGCTGCTCGGGATCGTAACAGTCGTCGGACAAATTATTCACCATCGTGTATCCGAAAGGGGTGCCAGACATTGCCCAGTATCTGGCCTGATTGTTGTCCTCAATGACGCTGCGTTCTGTTGGAACTTTGAACATGTTACTGTCAGGCCATGGCCCAGGGGGTGGCTGGACTATGAATGGATCATCATATGATGATTCAATGGCCGTGACGGACGGAATGTTGAACATATCACTGTCAGGCCATGCCCCAGGAGGAGGCCTAAACCCAAGAAATGGCTTTGAAACGGACCGAGCACCGTCAGAAATATTGCCAACCTCAAATGAGGGCTCAGATGATTGAGCACCAAACCCAAATGAAGACATTGGTTTACCAAATAGGTTGCTATCCTCAGTTGATGATTTCGGCTTAGACTTGAAGGCAGCTCCAAAGTCAGTCGTAAGTGGTTTGCCAAACAGATTGCTATTCTCAGATGATGATTGAGGCTTGGATGGAGCTCCAAAGAGACTAATCCCTTCAAACTTGGAATCAGTCGTAATTGAGGGCTTAGATGATCTCGATCCAAATGAAGACATTGATTTGCCAAATAGGTTGAGCTCAGTCTTGAGGGGTTTGCCAAATAG